>JARYGA010029312.1:0-35229 GCA_030545235.1 Helianthus tuberosus
CGCCTTGATACGGTCTCGGATCTGAAAAATTTTATCCGTAGTATCTTGGACTAGTTCCGGACCAATTAATTGACTATCGCCTGTTTCCGCCCAACATAGCGGAGAGCGACACTTTCGACCATAAAGAGCTTCAAACGGTGCAGCTCGTATACTTGTATGGTAGCTGTTATTGTAGGAAAACTCAACTAGAGGTAGATGATTATCCCAATTGCCACCTAAATCCATAACACATGCACGAAGCATATCTTCGAGTGTTTGGATTGTCCGTTCGCTCTGGCCGTCAATTTGTGGATGAAAGGCCGTACTTAGATTCAATTGAGATCCAAAGGCCTGTTGAAATGATTTCCATATTCTTGAAACAAAACGACCGTCTCGGTCCGAAATGATTGAAATAGGCACTCCATGACGAGCCACTATTTCTTTGAGATAGATTTCCGCTAGTTTCTCAGTACTATCCTTCTCCCTAATCGGTAAGAAGTGTGCGGACTTTGTCAATCTATCCACGATTACCCATATCATGTCATGGCCTTTCGAGGTCCTGGGTAACTTCGTAATGAAGTCCATCGATATTTGTTCCCATTTCCAAGCGGGAATCTCGGGTTGTTGTAATAAACCCGATGGTTTTTGATACTCTGCCTTGACCTTCGCGCAGGTCAAGCATTTTCCAACATAGATCGCAATATCCTTTTTGAGGTTAGGCCACCAATAGTACTCCTTTAAGTCTTGGTACATCTTATCTGATCCAGGATGGATCGAGTACTTTGACCTATGTGCTTCCTCAAAAATGAGATCTCGGAGACCTCCAAAGAATGGAACCCAAATTCTACCTGCAACGTACAAAGTTCCATCTTCCTTCGGCACTAACTGTTTTTCCATGCCTCGAAGTGATTCTTCTAGAATATGCTCTTCCTTGAGCGCTTCTTGTTGTGCATTTTGAATTCGTGTGGTAAGATCTGTGTGAATCGTCATCTCTAGTGCTCGCACTCTTAGTGTTTTAACTCGTTCCTTGCGGCTCAAGGTGTCTGCTACAACGTTTGCCTTGCCCGGATGGTACTTGATTTCACAATCATAGTCGTTTAATAATTCAACCCAACGTCGCTGACGCATATTTAATTCTTTTTGGTTGAATATATGTTGTAGACTCCTATGATCTGTGAAAATAGTGCACTGTGTACCATATAAGTAATGCCGCCAAATTTTTAAAGCAAATACCACCGCGCCTAGCTCTAGGTCGTGAGTGGTATAGTTCTTCTCGTGAACTTTCAGTTGGCGGGACGCGTACGCGATAACCTTTTTACGTTGCATGAGTACACAACCCAAACCTTGATGCGAAGCATCACAGTATACCACAAAGTCATCAGTACCGTCGGGTAATGATAAGATTGGTGCAATGCACAACTTGTCTTTAAGATGTTGAAATGTTGCTTCTTGTTTCTCTCCCCAATCGAATTTCCTGTCTTTCTGTGTAAGAGAGGTTAGCGGTTGAGCAATCTTTGAAAAATTCTCAATAAATCTCCGATAATATCCCGCTAAGCCCAAAAATTGTCGCACTTCAGTAGGAGTCTTGGGCGCTTCCCAATTCTTAATCGATTCAATCTTCGATGGGTCTACTTGAATACCCTTCTCGTTCACTATATGCCCGAGAAATTGTACTTCACGAATCCAAAACTCACATTTGGAAAACTTCGCGTATAGTTTCTCCTTCTTGAGTAGTTCTAAGATGGTTCGCAAATGTTGTTCATGCTCGTCTGCCGATCGTGAGTATATCAAGATGTCGTCAATGAACACTATGACGAATTTGTCGAGATACGGCCTGCACACGCGGTTCATTAAATCCATGAAGACCGCCGGTGCGTTCGTTAAACCAAAAGGCATAACGAGAAACTCGTAATGACCGTAACGAGTCTGAAAAGCCGTTTTCGGTATGCTTTCTTCTTGAATCCGTAACTGATGATACCCCGATCGTAAGTCTATCTTTGAATAAAAACTCGACCCTTGAAGTTGATCGAATAAGTCGTCAATCCTCGGTAGTGGATACCGATTCTTGATGGTGAGTTTATTCAACTCTCTGTAGTCGATACACATTCTGAATGTCCCGTCCTTCTTTTTCACAAAAAGAACTGGAGGTCCCCAAGGCGAGAAACTCGGTCTAATGAATCCCTTATCCAACAACTCTTGAAGTTGTGTGGACAATTCCTGCATTTCAGAAGGTGCTAATCGATATGTAGATCTGGCTACAGGTGCGGCTCCTGGTACCAAGTCGATGTGAAATTCGACTTGTCGATAAGGCAGTAATCCTGGTAAGTCTTCAGGAAAGACTTCAGGAAATTCTTTTACTACCGGAATATCTGTCAACTTCGGCCCATCGGCCTTCTTGTCTACAACATGCGCTAGAAAGGCAATATAACCTTTCCGTAAGTATTTCTGTGCTTTCATGCAATTGATGATCCGCAATGGGGTGTCACGCTTCTCTCCATGTATAACAAGTGTCTCTTTGTTCGGTAGTGGTAGGCGAATGATCTTCTCGTGGCAAACGACTTCGGCTCGATTGTTGGATAGCCAATCCATGCCAACCACTACGTCGAAACTACCCAATTCAACGGGTAAGAGATCGATATTGAATTTTTGTTCACCAGGTTCTAAGGTACACTCCTTAACAACTTCTCCCGTCTCTATTAGTCTACCGTTAGCCAATTCTATAGAATATGGAACATCTAGCTTACTAGGTTCCAAGCCCAGAATATTTTTAAATTCTATAGAAATAAAACTAAAATCGGATCCGGTATCAAATAATATGGATGCGAAATGATCATTGAGGAGGAATGTACCAGTGACCACATTAGGGTCTTGGCGCGCATCTTTGGCTCCAATCACAAATGATCGACCACGAGCTTGAATTTCTTTAGGACAGTCTTTCTTGTAGTGATCTTTGCTTCCGCATCCAAAGCATCCTTGACCACGACCATTCCCGTTCCCATTCTTGTTACCAAAACCACTTCCTGATCCAGTATTATTTCCCGTTCCCCAACATGATTCAGTACGGTGGCCAGTCTTGCCACACTTGTCACACTTGACAACCCGACAATCACCCAAGTGATGAAATTTGCATCGCTCGCACTTAGGTAAAGTACCAGCGTACTTCTTAGGACCAGTGTCGTTTGTGGCTACAAACGCCCTTGCATCCTTTTGCGAGTTATTCTGCCGCCTGTTGTTGTTGTTGTTGTTGTTGTTGTTGTTGTTGTTGTTGGGGTTATTGTTATTGTTGTTGTAATTGTTGTTACTGTTGTTGTTGTTGTTATTACCGCGGGTTCCCTTCTTGAAATTCGAGTAACTCCTCTTCCCACGGTTGGAAGACTCGGCATGTGTTTCCTTCTTATCATCACCTTTCTCAGTGAATATCTTCATCCTGACCCCGTCTTCAGTAAGACTCACAGCTATAGTCACAGCCAGAGTAATAGTTGTGGGTTTAGCTGCAGTAACCAGACTTCGAATCTTGTCAGAAAGTCCCCAGATGTAGCGTTCGATACGCTTGTATTCTGGTGTTACAAGATAAGGGATCACGCGGGACAGATCGTGAAATCTTTGCGTATATCCCGTGATATCAGCTCCGACCATGGTAAGGTTCCAAAACTCGTTCTCCAACTTCTGGAGTTCAGCACGAAAACAGTACTTATCCCTCATACGTTCCTTCAGTTCATCCCAAGTCAACGCATAAGCAGCGTTTTCACCCAAAGTTTGCACTTGTAGGTTCCACCATGTAAGAGCCTCGTTGAGAAACAAGCCAGTAACGAAAGTGACTTGCTGATTAGCGGAACATCTGCTCATTCTGATAGTGGAATCCGTTTTCTCCGTCCATCTTACGTAAGCCACAGCACCGCCTGTGCCATCGTAGTTAAGTGGCTTGCAGTCCAGAAACTGCTTGAATGTGCATCCTGAAATTGGACAACGGGTTTTGAATGAGCAAACAGTGAATCGCACGAATAGATTTAGAAAGAAATTTGATAAGTCGTAACAAAACAGCTAAATGTTACCCGTATTATTTGTTCCACCTGAAGTACCGCCTGGACCCTGGCCTCCCGATCCGCCGGTGCCACCACTTTGTTCGACACGGGATGCCTCATACAGTGCGATAGCTTGAGCGATTCTCTGTTCTATAAGTGCATTCAGTTCCGCCTCGGTCGTAGGCATTGGTGGAGGTGGGGGTGGATTAGTCCGTGAACGTAAGACTCTCCTCGGTGGCATGATTCTTCCAAAGGAGAAATAGGATAAAGATTAGACGTTGATTTGATTTGTAAAAAAAAATATTCATAACATTAATAGCTATATCACCACCAAACATATAATGCGAGTAAATAAGTTAATATAAACGATAAGATATGTCCAACCAGACCACGCAGATGCATTTAATAGATAACACTAAGTTTTTCATATATATAGTCAACCGGTTACATAATCGTTTGAAAGGAACAAAAATAGACTCGGGCTACATAACCCGGTCATACTGGTCTAGTACAACAAAAGAGATAACAAAATCTTCCTTCCAACTGTGTGATCCGCTGTATGTCGGTTGTCTTCAAAACTTGGTGTAGCATCAATATGTACACAAAACGGATATAGATACACGTCCCAAAAGTATAATACCTGCAAACATAGTCTATGGTGGGGGAAAAACTGGTGGTGGAATCGGGAACAACAACCTGTGAACATCAGAAACCCTACCCTCCAAATCTAGAACCAAACGGTTCAGGAACACAATCTGCTGCTCGAGCGTCAGAACACGAGCAGGTAAATCAACTGGTGGTATATCCACTGGTGGCATCTGGGGTGGTAGTGGGGGTAATGGTGGTGACCCTGGTGGTGGTGGTGGATCCTGGGGTGGTGAATGGGCTGGTGGTGGTGGAGCCAAAAGTACCAAACCAAGCAGGTGGGTAAGCTCATCCTCGAGTTCACTAACTCGACGGATAATAAAGTATATCTGATGCTCGAGTATGAGCACAC
Source organism: Helianthus tuberosus (assembly GCA_030545235.1). NCBI lineage: Eukaryota > Viridiplantae > Streptophyta > Magnoliopsida > Asterales > Asteraceae > Helianthus > Helianthus tuberosus. Next base: position 4,999 of record JARYGA010029312.1, read on the forward strand.
GAGCCGGTAACTCGGGAGTAGCAACTAGGTAATGCAATGGGTGGTATGGGTCTGTGATGGGCATATCATGTGGGTATAGGTCCATGTCCCCGGGTGGTATATGGGCATGTCCAGAGGGTCCTGCCTCGTCAGTGTGGTCTATATGTGGTAGAATTGGGGCAATATGATCATGTGCAGGGACAACTGGCTCGTCTGGTAGGACATCATCCATCTCAATGTCTGCATTGCGCTGTAGGCCGATGGCCTGCAGTGCAGATGAAGTAACAGATGCATAAGATGAAGCATCTGAATCGGTATCGGAGTCAGAAGAAATGACAATAACCGGGACTACCGGTGCAGCGACCTCCAAAATAACCACGTCATGAACATCCCCGTCTCCCAACTCATCACCTAAATGCTCCACTGGAATCACAGGAACTACAGCGTCGTCATCCTCGTCGAGATCGTCAATAAAAGGCATAATAGCAAGAGGAAGGACATCCCAGGGTATAACCTCGACCACATGTTCACCCTCCGGGTGACCCATGATAACTATCTCGTTAAGTAGAGGGGGCATAACTAGCACATCATCATCAATAATGTCTCCTAACCCGTCTGCGTCGATAATGTCATCAACAATCGCGAACAGCTGAAAGTCATCCAAATCATCGTCAGATGCCGACTCGCTGTCGGACGTAATGACCTGGACTGCCGGTACATACTCGTCGGAGGAGGATAGCTCCATCGGGTCTACGTCGTCGTATATGTTGCTTCCTTCAGAGGAAGACATGATATCCTGAGAAATAAGTTGTTCGACACGTATGAGCATTTGTTATTTTACATATATACACGAAATGTATTTTTCACATAGAGTTCATTTTAAGTTATCCTACTTGAGTTGTGTGGATTAACTTAAAGTTGCATGTCTACCATTTAGATGACTAAGACACTAATGTCCTTGCTTGATTTGTATGAGATGAATTCTTGTTGAAAGTGGACCATGTAAAATGTTTATGCAAATGAAAACATGTGTTTGTGTTTAAATGGTTTTTGTGAGAGATCCCTAGTGATTGTAGACTTAGACTCGATAAAGAATCCCGGTTCACTACAATCGATGCTCTGATACCAAACTGTCACACCCGCTCGTAGCGGAAACGCAAGGTGTGATCTGTATGGTTTTCATTGCATAAATATCGATGTACATGAACAAGCTATATGAATAAAACATACTCCATTGCCATTACATAAGTGTTTCAAAAGATTACAACATAAGTTTAAGGTGTCGGTTACAAACCATTATCATAAAAGTAAAGTATTATTGTTTCATACATTAACATGAAATAAACTACTAAGGTTTAAACCATCATATTTCCGCAAAGAGGCGGAATAAAATAGTTAAACCCTTCAAAAGATGGCATGGAGTTCTTGTACTTGTTATCTTGACTGGGAAACCCGACATGGTCCTTTAATTCCCTGAAATACATGTTAAGTTTGGAAAACATCAACAAAAGTTGGTGAATTCATGCAATTTAGTTGTAAACGATGTATTAAAAATGTGAGTTGTAGTATGTAAAGCGTTAATGAAATCGTTGATCATTAATGTTTTGCAAGGACATTAATATGTGTGACGAAAAAGGAAGCAATCCAACCCTAGAAGATTTTATGTCGACTCCTATCGACTGGGACACAAACACACTCTTCTGTATGGGTCCACGACCAAGAGTGGGGCTCGCCAAAACCCATTAGATCTAACCACTTGTACCTAGGTCCAAACTGGATTAATGGTGCTTATATGTATAACCCTAATTCGCACATGATCTAAGGTGTTTCATTCCCTAACTTTAACATACGATTGAACATGTATCTTCCCCGATAGTTGTAAAGTTGTAAAACATTTAAATGAATAGGGGACATGAACTCACAGTATCGCGTCCTGTGAATAGATGTAAATAAGATCTCACGTGCGGTCGTCCTGAATAGCGTTGCGACCTACAAATGTTCTTATTTTTGTTAGACACTTCGGTCTTTGTAAAGAACTTGAGTACAAGTCTTGTGTCTTCAATATGTGTAAGACTTGTATGTCTTTACTGTTCGTTAACTGTGTATTCGATGAATGAGTTGTTCAAATGTTCTATATATATTTTCCACCAAATATATATATATAAATGTTATCTTGTATCTTGTGAGTTGTATAGTCGGATCTAGTCCGCTGAATTTCGTGTCTTATATGTATCCGTTGTATAGTTGTGTTCACAAAAATGGTATCATTGGGCCAAGCCCATGTTTTCAAGTTATTGGGCTTAAATAGTGCTGGGCCTTAAATAGTGTTGGGCCTCAATAGTGTTGGGCCTCAAATAGTGTTGGGCCTCAAATAGTGTTGGGCCTCAAATAGTGTTGGGCCTCAAATAGTGTTGGGCTTGAATAGTATTGGGCTTGAATAGTGTTGGGCTTGAATAGTATTGGGCTTGAATAGTGTTGGGCTTGAATAGTGTTGGGCTTGAATAGTGTTGGGCTTGAATAGTGTTGGGCTTTGGCCCATATGTTTAGTATTTGGGCTTAGCCCATGAATTTATGTTAAGCCCATTATGAAAATAAGCCCATTAAGTAATATAAGCCCATTTGTTATAAAAATAGCCCATTAAGTAATATAAGCCCATTTGTTAAAAAAAATAGCCCACTAGTATAATAAGCCCATTTATTTTTATAAAAACCTTTTTATAAAAATTTTACTAAGTATACTTGTTAGTAAATAAAAACATACTAGTTTTTATAAGTTTGTAAACATCCGAAATTTGTTATCGATAGGATACTTATATTTCGTGTCGGAAAATCGTCTAAACGTCGTAGTAACTCTCCGGATTGGCAATTCACTTATGTAGTCGTCCGTCGTTCATTTTGACCATAAATGGTGTCCGATTATTCGAATCGTCCGTAACTCGTTTTAAGGCGTAAATATGTGAAGTCTTGTAGGACTTTCGTTATAAAGTGTTTTGAGTTTAAATGTGACATTAGATACAAGTTTCCTACTTTGATATATGTAACTAATACATCAAGTAATACATAACACAAAAATTGTCAAAATAACCAAATATATATTTTCTGAAAAAAATATATATTTATCTTGTCTAAAATTTACCAAAAATGTTGTTACTTTATAAAATAAAGTTTTTATGAAAAATGGCCATATAACCTTTGTATTTTTATCTTAACCATGTTTCATAAACATATCATTTTCTTTTTCTTTCAAATCATCACCAATTTACTCTACATCTTAACTAAACATATGAGACTTTTATAACATGAAATTATCAAGATGATATCCAAATCATGTAGGGTTTTAACCATGATCATTTCATATGCTAACAAGTTCAAAAACCAAGTTTAATTTTAGTTTTAACAACTTTTATAAAAATCTCTAGTTGTATGTTACTTTTTATAATCTTGTGAAAGTCTTGTTTTTAAATAAAAACCTTATATACTTTCACAAGATCAATAATTATGATCATCCATTTAATCCTTTATGTTAAAAACCCTTTAACATAAACATGCATAATTTTTAGATCATATCTTAAAACATCTTCTAACAATTTATTTGTATCACCATCATCATAACAAGACTAAATATGCATATAACAAGTCTTAGATCACAATATAACCAAACATAAATATATCATGATTTTTATCTTTGCTTCTTTGTATTTTTCTCATGTTTATTGTGTATGATCTCTTGGTTATTATTAGTAATAATAACAATCATAAACTTAATACATTTGTATATAAAAAAAAATAGATAAAGAAGCTTACTTCTAGCACTAGGCTAGGGATGATCTTAGCAGATTATTAAGAACTAAGAAGATGATAATCTTGATGGTAGAATACTTTTGTATGGATGAAAACCCTTCCTTTTACTTCCAAGAGCTTTAGATCACCTTATGTTACTTGGAAATCCATATTGATCATGAAGGAGGTAATAAAAAATAATTGGGTTTTTGAAGGTGTTCTTGTGAAAAAGATGAAGATAGTTAGAGTGTTCTTGGATGATGAATGATGAAAGAGGTAACATGTAGTAACTTAGTGATTAAGGGTTGTAACTAATCATCTTTCTCATCCACTAGTAATAACAAATATCTAGATATTTTACCATAATAAACAAGGGGGTGGGACCCCTTGTTCACGGTCATAAGGTGGGGGGGGGGGGTCTTATGTGGTAAAAATAAGTTAGTTATTTTTTTAGATTTCAAATGAATATAAAGATGTAAGTATTTTGGTGTTTAGGGTTTGCAATTTTCCGAGATGTTTCTTGACTTGCAAAGACCATAAACTAGCTTTACAAGACCAAAATAATAATAACTAGTTCGCTACATGTGCCAAAATATAGTTCGGCTAGATGTATAGCGCTCGTTTCGCAAGTAGATAGTCGAAAGGTACGCTTAAGGAAGTTGTAGGAAAAATTCCAGTTATGTGTGTAATGGATATTCCATAATTATTTTTATATGAAATTGGTGCCTAAACATCAATTTTTGCATCTTGTAATAAAATGCAATTGCTGAATTTTGCGGAAAATTCATGAAATGGTCACTTTTAGCGCTTTTCGGGTAGTTTTTAGTGCTACCGGGCATTGGTAAAATATTAACCGAACTCTTGTATTCCCATATAGGGTTTAATATATAACTGATGTTGGACTCTCATCCGAGTCCTAAAGATGTCATTTTAGATGTTTTCTGCGGATCCGGAGTTTTCGTCAGCACTCTAGTTCACTAGGCACTACTCTAGTTGTTTCGGTGAATTGTTTGCACTATTTCAAATGTACCCAATAAAAGTGAATCATGTGTAATAATAAATGAATATTCCATGAGTTTTCTAAGATGTATATCATGTAATCATGCAGTCCGAATATTCAAAACACATACTTGTATAATGTAAATCACCGTTTTAAATGTAAGTAAATTACCCGAAAGTGGCAGAGCCACTAGTTATAGTGTACTAGGTTTTAAAACATTTTTATAAAACCAGACTATAACTGAACACCTTCGAAAATCGACCATGACACTCAGCTCCAGATTGCAAGGTTCGTCTTCTGTTTACTTTATGCATTACTTGCTTAGCAGTTACACACACACGACTTGCATGAAATAACATACTTGACACCTTGATGTTATTACTTGTGCTGCGTGTCTTAGTGGAGCTAGATAGTGTAGCACTACCCTTCAACTCTTGTGATTATTAATCTTGTAATGCCTTTCATTGAGCTATTTGAATGTGGGGGAAACTTCTAGCGCAAGTTAAGAGGCACTGAGATAAGCATGCAAATTGCCTTATTATTATGGGTGCACACATAATAATAACGTGGGGTGCATGTGAGTCCCAGTGAGGCTTAACGAGTGTGAGAAGGGTTCTGCCATATTGTGTGTAAACTTGGTAGTTTGTAGATTTCAACGTGAGACTTGACTCTTACCTCATCTCGACTCTTAAATTTGTTACCTCATCTCGACTCTTAAATCATGAGTGGAGAAGGTCATGGACGTGGTCACATTGCGATGACCCAGGCTGAGCTGACAAACTTAATCAACACACGTGTGCCTAAGGCTTTGGCAGCCTACCAAGCGGGTACGAAATGTGCCAAATACTCTTTAATCTTGTGTCGCGTACACAACTCTTACCCCTGTGTTGTATTTTCTTTCGTCCATTAGGTCAGCCAGCGCATTAGAACAATCTGCCTGCCTGCACATTCAAGACATTCATGGATTGTAAGCCACAGACGTTCAGTGGGACTGAAGGGGCTGTGGGGTTACTGCGTTGGTTTGAGAAGGCTGAATCAGTGTTCGCTATGTGTAACTGTCCCGTGGGCGACCGGATGAAGTATGCTACTGGCACTTTGGAGGATGGTGCCTTAACTTGGTGGAATGCCCAGGTGCAAATGTTGGGTATCGAGAGGGCTAATGCCACTACTTGGGATGACTTTAAGGAGTTGATGTGAGAAGAGTATTGTCCTCATGATGAGATTCAGAAGCTCTAGAATGAGTACTACGATTTGCAGATGGAAGGATCCGAGATCGAGGCTTACACGAAACGATCTCATGAACTGGCAATTTTGTGCCCTAACCTGTCTCGACCTCCACATCGACGAATTGAGTTGTATCTCAAGGGCCTAGCATCAGCTGTAAAGGGTTATGTCACTGCTGCAAACCTTAACAATCTGCCCCAGATCATCCGTTTGGCACATAAGATTACTGACCAAGAGGTCGAGCGTGGCTCATTGCCGCCTCTTAAATCTGCTACTACCTCTTCTGCTACAGCTACCACACCTGCTAGTGATAATAAGCGCAAGTGGAATGATACTGACAAAGCAACCAGTGCGAGTCAATCTCAGAAAAGGCCTGACAACAGCAACAACCGTAGTTTCAGTCAGTCGTCCTCAGTTAACCAAGGCCAGGGCAGCAATCAGAATCAAGGCTCCTACGTTGGAAAGAAGCCACAGTGCAACAAGTGTGGTTATCATCATTATGGACCGTGTGTCCAGACTTGCCGTAGGTGCGAAAAGGTGGGCCATGAGGCCAAAGACTGTAGAGCCCCGCAGCCAAAGCAGCAGCAGCAGCAGCAAAATCAGCAGCATCAGCGACAGCAAAGGCAACAACCCCATCAGAACCAGAGCTTTAAGAAGGGGTGTTTCCAGTGTGGGGATTAGGGCCACATCAAGCGGGATTGTCCTCAGCTGAATTAGAATGCCAACGACAACAACCGCCAGAACAACAACAACAATGCTAGGAACAACAACAATGGCAACAATGGGGGCAATGGTGCTCGTGGAAGGGTATTTACGATCGGTGCTGGTAATGCTAGGAACGACGGAAATGTCGTGACTGGTATGTTTTCTTTAAACAATCTTATTGCTTCTGTGTTATTTGATTCCGGTGCCGATTGGAGTTATGCATCCCTAGAGTTTGGTCAGCGATTAGGGTTAGCCCCAACACCTTTAGAAGTTAAGCATGTAGTAGAATTAGCTGATGGCAAAATGATTGAAGCTTCGCATGTCCTAGTTGGGTGTAAACTAAATCTTGTGGGTCAAGTGTTTGATATTGATCTCCTTCCTGTTACCCTCGGTATTTTTGATATAGTGGTTGGTATGGATTGGCTGTCTAAACACCAAGCTGAGATTCTGTGTAAGGAGAAGATTGTACGTATTCCTCTCCCTGGTGGAGAGTCATTATCGGTTCAGGGGCATCGCAGTGGGGCGATGGTTGGTATCATCTCAGCTATGCAAGCGCAGAAATGTCTACGAAAGGGGTATCCTGCTATTATAGCACTTGTTACTGATACTCCGTTAGGAGGAAGAAAGATCGAGGATCTGCGAGTTGTACGCGAATTTGCCGATGTGTTTCCTGAGGAACTTCTTGGTTTACCTCCTCACCGTCAAGTGGAATTTCAGATTGATCTTGCACCAGGAGCAGCCCCGATAGCTCGTGCTCCTTACCGTTTAGCACCTGGAGAGTTGCAGGAGTTGTCTAATCAACTGCAAGAGTTACTGGATAGGGCCTTTATTCGACCCAGTTCTTCGCCTTGGGGAGCCCCAGTCCTGTTCGTAAAGAAGAAAGACGGGTCCTTCCGTATGTGTATTAATTATCGGGAACTCAACAAGGTGACTCTCAAGAACCGTTATCAATTGCCATGCATCGACGACTTATTTGACCAGTTGCAAGGGTCAAGTTTTTATTCGAAGATTGACTTAAGATCGGGCTATCACCAGATGAGAGTCCGAGAGGAGGATGTTCCAAAAATGGCTTTTCGAACGCGGTATGGGCATTATGAGTTTTTGGTTATGCCGTTTGGGTTGACGAACGCGCCAGCGGTCTTCATGGATCTCATGAACCGTGTATGCAAACCGTATCTCGACGACTTCGTTATCGTGTTTATCGACGACATTCTGATCTACTCAAAGAACAAGGAGGATCACGAGCGGCACCTACGTCTTATTTTGGAGCTTCTGAGGAAGGAGCAGCTCTACGCGAAATTCTCTAAGTGTGATTTCTGGATTTGAGAGGTACACTTCCTTGGACACATAGTGAATGAATCAGGAATACACGTGGATCCTGCTAAGGTTGATGCTATCAAGAGTTGGGCGGCACCAAAGAATCCTTCAGAGGTGCGACAATTTCTTGGTCTCGCTGGGTATTATCGAAGATTTATTAAGGATTTCTCGAAGATCGCTCAACCTCTTACCTCGTTGACACAAAAAGGTGTTGTGTATTCTTGAGGAACGAAGCAAGAGGATGCTTTCCAGTTGCTGAAACAGAAACTCTGTAGTGCGCCGATTTTGTCTTTACCTGAAGGAACAGAAGATTTTGTGGTATATTGTGATGCTTCCATTCAGGGTCTTGGTTGTGTGCTGATGCAACGCAACAATGTGATCGCTTATGCTTCTCGACAACTGAAGGTTCATGAGAGGAATTATACGACACACGACTTAGAGTTGGGAGCCGTGGTGTTTGCGCTCAAAATCTTGAGGCATTACCTGTACGGTACAAAATGCACTATTTATACCGACCACAGGAGCCTTCAGCATATTTTCGACCAGAAGGATTTGAATATGCGACAGCGTCGCTGGGTGGAACTCTTAAATGACTACGACTGTGCAATCAAGTATCATCCGGGTAAGGCTAACGTGGTAGCTGACACTCTCAGTCGAAAGGAATCAAAACCCAAACGTGTTCGCGCCTTGCAACTTACTATCCATTCTAACCTACCTAATCAGATTCATTCTGCACAAACCGAAGTGTTAAAAGAGGAAAACATTGAAGCAGAATACTTAAGGGACATGGAAAAACAACTTGTAGAGAGATTGGATGGTATTCTCTACTTCATGGAGTGTGTATGGATTCCTTTGTTTGGTAACCTTAGAGAACTTGTGATGGATGAAGCGCACAAGTCTCGATACTCTGTTCATCCAGGTTCGGATAAGATGTATCAGGATCTCAAAGTCATGTATTGGTGGCCGAAGATGAAAGCTCATATCACGACTTATGTGAGTAAGTGTTTGACCTGCTCGAAAGTTAAAGTGGAATATCAGAAACCGTCTGGATTACTTCAGCAACCAGAAATACCCATTTGGAAATGGGAGCAGATAGCAATGGATTTCATCACGGGCTTGCCTAGAACTCAAAATGGGAATGATACCATTTGGGTGATCGTGGATCGTCTCACGAAGTCAGCATACTTTCTAGCAACCAAGGAAACGGATAAGTTCTCACAATTAGCTTCTGTTTACCTCAAGGAAGTGGTTTCTAGGCACGGGGTGCCAACTTCTATTATCTCTGACCGTGACTCGCGTTTCATTTCAGATTTGTGGCAGTCGATGCATAAATCGTTCGGCTCGCGTCTCGACATGAGTACTGCTTATCACCCACAGACGGATGTTCAAAGTGAGCGAACCATCCAAACACTTAAAGACATGCTGCGAGCATGTGTGATTGATTTTGGTAAGGGATGGGAGAAACATTTTCCGTTGATCGAGTTCTCCTACAACAACAGTTACCACACTAGTATCCAGGCAGCTCCGTTTGAAGCGTTGTACGGGCGAAAATTGTGTTCCCCTCTCTGTTGGGCTGAGGTGGGTGACAGCCAAGTCACCGGCCCAGAACTTGTTCTTGAAACTCCTGAAAAGATTGTACAGATCAGGAACCGTATGGCAGCAGCGCGTGATCGTCAGAAAAGCTAGGTCGATAAGCGTAGGAAGCCGTTGGAATTCGCAGTTAATGATCATGTCATGTTGAAGGTCTCACCCTGGAAGGGTGTAGTGCGTTTTGGGAAATGCGGCAAGCTTAACCCATGATATGTTGGGCCATTCAAAATTTTGGAGCAAATTGGTAAAGTGGCCTACAAGTTAGAGTTACCTGATGAGTTAGGTAACGTCCATGATGTCTTTCATGTCTCTCAGCTAAAGAAGTGTTTGTCCGATGAAACACTTGTGGTACCGTTTCAAGAGCTAAAAATCGACGACAAGTTGCAGTTTGTCGAAGAACCAATAGAAATTATGGACCGGGAGGTCAAGGTACGTAAGCATAGCCGAATTCCGATCGTGAGGGTTCGTTTGAACTCAAGACGCGGACCAGAGTTCACATGGGAACGAGAGGATCAGATGAAGCTCAAGTACCCACATTTATTCCAAGATGACAAGTCTAAGTTTGACAAACCTAAGTCTGGCACAACTAGTTAATTTCGGGATGAAATTCCCAATCAAGTTGGGGATGATGTGGCACCCGCGGAAAATGCACAGTCATCTTGATCTAACACCGTACTGTTTTGGGTTGCTTATCAAATTTTGGGACGAAATTTTTTTCAAGTTGAGGATGATGTGACAACCCGAGTTTTCAAGGTCTTTCCTCGGCACGTTATTTGTTTACAAACTCTGTTATTGTATATTGTTGGTGTATAAGTTGCACTTTGGTTTGGTTAGATAATGAACTTGATAAATTTATGAACTGTTAAAACATCACTTGACGAAACACTTGGGGGTTTCGCCACAAACCATAATCGATGAAACATGTAGTGTTTCACCATCACCTACTTGATGAAACATGGGTGTTTCGCCGTTTGGGCCTTCGGCCCAGATGTGGCCCAGAAACGGCTTAGTTATATGTTTGGTATTCGCACAGTTATACGTAAACAAACCCTAGACTCCCTCTAAACCTATCGACGGCAGCAAACTCTCTCTCGAAGCATCACCTTCTTGGTCTAATTACCCTAGTTACTGTATCAAGGTGAGTGTTTTGTTTGATTGGATTTATATCTGATGCGTCGATTTGTGTTGCAATGATTATGTGTGAATACGTTGGATCTTATGTGTATAATGTTCATTGTTCATTAACCGTGTTATGTAGTTAGGGTAGTTCGATGGAGTCTTGAATGATCTTGTGTTTTCTCATGATTACTGTTTGGTTAAGATGATAAGCAGATATTGATTGAATGACTGTTATAATGATCACGGTCACATGTATATGTGAATTGTTAAGGCACTTATTGCATGTTGTTGGTAATTGAGAACTGAATGATCGATTGATGATTATGGTGAAACTGTTGATGATGATTAGGGTTTTTAGATCATGTAGAAGTGTAAATGATTAGATCTGTAATTGCGCGCCACAAACTTGACATCATTACCTGTAAGAAAACGATGCACGACCTTTACTGATCACAAGGGTTACAGCACACCGTTGATCGTAAGAACTTAAATATTAACGAAGATGAACTAAGCTACTGAATGATGCAGACTGTATGGACATGTTACTTGCTTGTGTGATAAACTTTGATGAAAAGTTGGAACACTCACTTGCCCTTAGTGGAGTTTTTCCACAACAATATTTATCACACCACTGTTTAAACCCCTCCGTGTGAAGCTTTAGATAGAACATAATAAGTCGATCCCCGTTGTGTTGAACGGAAACCGGAGATAAACAATCTACTGGCCCGAGTTGGTTCAGGAAAAATTAGAGGCAAGATCGTTCAGATATGTGATCATATCAAGACAGCCCGCGGAATACAGAAAGATTGCGCCGACGGGCGGCGGAAATCGTAGGAATTTGAGATAAGAAGTATGGCTTTAATGGGAGCCTCGCCTTGGGAAGGCGTGGTGCGATTTAGAAAACGTGGAAGGTTGGACCCCCGGTATATTAGACCTTTCGAGGTCCTGGTAGGGATCGGGACCATTTCTCGCAAACTGAAACTCCCAGAAAAGATCAGTAGTGATCGCGACACATTCCACGTGTCTAGTATTTAGAGGAGTCTGACTCAAGGAACAGTCGTTATTCCCACAAACAAGATTCACGTCAACGACAAACTCCAATTTATTATAGAACCTGTTAAGGTTGCGGACTGAGAGTCCACAAAACACGGAGAAGATGTAATTGATTTATTTTAGTACGTTGGAATTCATATCATGACCCAGAGTTACTTGGGAACATGAAGACTAATTTTAAACCTAAGTGACCACATTTGATTCACAACTCCCCTGCGACCGATGGCATCGCTTGAATTTCGGGACGAAATTCTTTTAACGGGGGGAGAATGTGACAACTGTCACTTTTCCGTACATTCCGTACAATAATTAGACAGTAATCTGTGTTTAAGAAGTGTGCATGGTATAGTTTACAAGACAAATGAATTTCTGATTACTGTTATATACATGCAACACGATATAGTTCTAATAATGCATAGAACAGAATTGGCACCATTATCAGACAAACTAAAAGCACTGACAGGAGTTCAGTACTTAGACAGACATTATGTTAAGACCCAGTATGAGCCAGAGACAAGGTACTACACTAGTATAATGTGTAGGAAAGTGAGGATCACAAAACTGCTTCACTAGGTGATAATTTAAGTGCCGGAAAGTGCCTAAAACCCACTTAAAGTGCTGAATTCAGCATTTTTCAGCAAAATTCAGCATTTTAACAAGTTGGTAACATGCAAAAATATGACTAAATGGTCCTGAATGCTTTCCTAAGTGTTGGGAATTAAAAGTGTCACAAAAGGGTACATAAAAGACACTAAACGGAATAGTTTGCACTTTAACGAACCGGCATCTAACCGAACAACCGGACACTACCCGAAACACCAAAATTATACTAGAAACATTGTTTTAGTGTTTCTGAGCTAGTTATGATCTCCAAACATCCTAACACACTATATAACACATCATATGCATGAACACTAACTAACACACTTAAAATCTAACTGGATAACTTAACTTATCATTCAACACCAACTAATACCCCCCCCCCCCATGGTGGACGGTCACAATGTGGCCCCACCCTTGATCCTTCTTGATCTTACATGATCTTCCTTGATTCACTTAGATTGCATGGAAAGATTTGTTATGTACTTTAGAGACACATTAACCATTGGGTAAACACTTAAACATGTGTATAAGTATAACTTGCTAGATCATAATCTTCATCATCTTTCACATATTACACACACTTAACTCTCTCTCTCCCCCCTCCTACTCACGGCCGTGAGCCACCACACACACCACCATCATCCTTCATTCAAGTTCATCCATTCCAAAGTGATCCCAAGGTGTAAGAAGGTCAACAAGCAAGCTTGGTGGTCTTGGATCTTGAAGGACCTCTCCCATTTGCTATTATCCAACACATTTGTCATCTTCAACCTCTTGTGTTCATCCCTAGCCATAGAGCTAGTAGTAAGGCCCTTATAATCTCTTGCTACTTCATATTTTGATGGTTAATAGATGATGAACATTGTTAATATTGATGAACACTAAAGAACATAATCATGAATCTTTAACATAAGCTTAAAAACCATATGAATACATGTTGTTTAGTGTTGTTTTGCTTCTTGATGATTGATTATTTGTGTTAGTGATGTTAGACATCATAAGAAACCTACTAGATTGTGATTAAACACATGATCTAGTAAGTTAAGGTGGTGATCTTGTGAAAAACCAAGATCATCATGCTTTATGTTTTCATGAACTTGAAGAATGAAAATGATTTTGTAAATAATGGAGTATGTAACATGTTACTAAACATAAACTTGGATGATTTTAAACATAGTTTTCCAAAGAAACCAAGTTAAATAACAAGATTTACATAGATTTGGTTCCTACTTAAACATACACTATTTTTGGTGATAAAACAAGTGTATAAACACTTGTGAAAAAAGAAGATGTCATAAAGAAATGATTTTGTAAAACATGTTTACAAGTTGTAAACACCTAGATCTTTCAAGAATAAAGTTTATAAAGAAGTGAACACATTTTAAAGGTTAACTAAACCTACTAAAAGCACTAGTAAGTTACTACAAGTTTTTATGAAAATTCAAGTTCATGATTGTTATGTAGATAGCATTGTTTTGGCACTTGGTAAGTGTAGGTTGATTGTTGATTGTTTGTGATGATTTTGAAAAGAAAATGATATGTTTTGATAGCATGGACACCTCCATTTTTAGGGGAAACTATGACAAAATTTTCTAAAAATATAAACACTTAGAAAAATATTTCTAAACCAATATTTACAAGTGTATTTTGAGCATGGGTTTTCAATATAAACTTTGCCATAGATTTTGTTACAAAATACAAATATTGGAGGTTGGTTTTTGTAAATAAAAATAACTAAATATATATTTGAAAGGTATATATTTAGAAGACATGTGTGTGAATATTTGTATACTTTGTGTATTAGTTATATTATTTTAGGAATTAAAATAATATGACTTAACAAAATATCAAGAAATTTACAATCCAAAATGTTACCAAAAATCACAAGGAATAAATATATAAGTTACACTCATAATATTGTGGAACCGAACGATAGAATGTAACTTACAAATACTCCGGAAAATACATTTATGAACATATTTTTGTTAAATACTATTTTGGATACAAAAGAAATGAAAATGTGATTTTTATTATTCTTACAACGTATATCATATTTTCAACAAAGAGAGAATATATTATTTTGGAAGTAAAAATATATTTTCTTAGTATATTTAGAAGATATATGATTTTTGAGAAAAATATATATTTTCTTGAAATGCATTATTTTTGGGACAAAATAAGTTGAATATATTTTCTAAAGCTAGACTTGAAAATATATTATTGTGGAACTACAAATACAAGAATACAAATATACATGTATGAGATACCCCCATCCTTGGGAAGGAAATATGAAAATAAATACTTGAGAAGTATTGTCACAAAAATAGTGTTTAACAATTATTCCAAAATTAAATATAATTTAAAGTTAAAATAATTATTATTTTAACAAGTAATTGTAACTTGGAATAACAATGAAGACATGGAAGAAACGTAACTCAAAAACGTAAATACTGAGGCAAGGCACGGCCCGTTCGTCTAATAGACCCTAGTACATTGTAGGGAGTCGTGTTGCTGAAGAGATTTGAGTTACGAGTACCGAAGACGCAAAACAGTGAGTTCATGTCCCCCTTTTCTCTTAACTGTTTTTGGTTTTATAACTCTCGGGGGTGGAATACATGTTACGAATGTTTGAACGGTATGAAATGACTATGAAATGAACTATTAGATCATGTGAACATAGACTAAATTTGAAATGCCATTAATTCTTATTAGGGACGAAGGTTCAACGGGTACGGCCGAACCCCACTCATGGTCTTGTGACCACTTGAGTGCTTCAATGTCCCAGTCGAGGTAAATCGACAATAGTCAAGGTGAATTGACATAGTCAAGGTGAATTGACATAGTCGAAGGGAAATTCGACATAGTTGAGGGAAATCGACAAGGGTATAAGCCTACTCATTTCAAGTGCTCCCTATGTCCTCACATGCTCTAATGTCCTTGTAAAACATTTATTTGGTATGTTCATAAATGCTTTTCATACCTCTTTTCAAAGGAGTCTCTCAAAGGTTTACAAGTTTACCAGTACTCACACAAAACGCATGAACTCGCTCAACTTTTGTTGATGTTTTCCAAAATTACATGTATTTCAGGTAACAGGTTGGATCTTGGGTGCGGGTGTTGTTTCTAGAAGTAAATTTCAAGTTTAGGTGTCATCCACTTTTGTTGGTTTGTGACTTAGTCGAAGGTTGTGGTTTAAAACTTAAATAACTGGTGTTTGTAATACCTTAAATTTTATGAATGGATGAACATCGTTTTGATCATGTAGTTGTTTATTATGATTGAATGCAATGATATTAAACCAGTCACACATCATACGCTTCCGCAAAAGTCAGCGTGTGACATGCGTCCCGGGGAGGGACATCTGGTAATCGCTCCAGGGAGGAACATAGGGTTATTGGGATGTTGGTTATTACACTCATTTCTATCGATAAGACCCCTTACATCTACCGATTAGTTGCCGGGGAGGCAACGAGGTTATTAGTTGATAGCGCTATTAGGTTTGGCACCCTCACACCATACCGGGGAGGACCGGCGTGAACTAATTACCTTAACCACTTGACCAATGTTTTGATAGAGGCATTGGGGTTTAGGCAAATAAATCTAGAAGCCATCTGCGGTAATCGATTTAATAACAACATCAATCAAATCATTGAATTGTCTTACACTCATATCTGGTAACTAAAACGTATTAACAAACTTTGAACTCACCAGCGTCGTCTGACATACTTGTTTGCATGCTTGCAGGTCGTTAGATTCTTGATATGGACTTGCTATCTGGGAGTGCTGGAGTGGTCATGGATCGAGACTCTTGGATACTTGTTTCGTTGATTATGAACACATGTTTTGAAACAATTGATTTACAGTTTACATTATGTTTCCGCTGAACATTTACCTTGGTTTAACTTATGACTTGGATTTATATTTTGAAATGAATGGAATGTTTTATTTAAATATTATGTTTATTCAAAGTGATTGGTGACTTGGATCCTGGTACGTCACACATCCCGCGGTGATTCCGCATGTGGTATTTTGGGGGTGTGACAGTCTTTTTCACGAATAAGTAAGAAGTGAGCCGACTTGATTAACCAATGAACGATAACCCAGATCATGTCATGACCTCTAGAGGTCCGTGGGAGTCCTATAATGAAGTCCATTGATATATGTTCCCATTTCCAAACGGGAATCTCGGGTTGCTGTAATAAGCCAGATGGCTTTTGATATTCGGCCTTGACATTTGCACAAGTTAGGTGTTTCCCAACATAGGTCGCAATATCTCTCTTGAGATTAGGCCACCAGTAATATTCATTTAGATCTTGATACATTTTATCCGGATCCTGGATGTATTGAATATTTCGGCTTGGGTGCTTTATCCAGCACCAAGTCTCATAGACCGCTCAAACATCGAATCCATAACCTTCTCATGAAACATAAAGTGTCATCTTTGTTTGTTTCCATTTGTTTCTCTAATCCTCACAAGGACTCTGCTTGAATGTTTTCCGGCTCTAGAGTTTCTTGTTGTGCTTCGTGCAATCGAGTAGTAAAGTTCGTTTGATTTGTCAACTCTAAAGCTTGTACTCGTAATGTTTTGGCTCGCTCTTTCCGACTCACAGCATCCGCAACAACGTTTGCTTTACCCGGATGGTACTTGACTTCACAGTCATAGTCATTCAACAACTTCACTCAACGATGGCGCATGTTTAATTCCTTTTGATTAAGTATATGTTGAAGACTCTTGTGATCGGTGAATATGGTACACTTAGTACCATGGAGATAATGACACCAAATCTTTAAAGCAAATACCACTACGTCTCATCCTAGGTTGTGAGTGGTATAGTTTTTCTCATGAACTCTTATCTATCGTGATGCGTACGCGATGACTTTTTCATGTTGCATTAACACGCAACCCAAGCCTTGATGCAATGCATCACAATACACCACCAAGTCATCGGCACCGTCCGGGAGTAATAAGATTGGAGCTTGACATAGTTTACCTTTGAGTAGCTGAAATGCCACTTTTGTTTTTCACCCCAATCGAACTTTTTATCCTTTTGAGTGAGCGAGGTTGGCGGTTGAGAAATTTTAGAAAAAAAATTCTCATTGTTTACGATAGTATCCCGCTAAGCCCAGAAATCGTCTTACTTCCGTTGGGGTCTTTGGGGCACTCCAGTTCTTTATGGCTTTTATCTTAGCTGGGTAAACATGTAATCTGTTCTCGCTCACCACGTGACCGAGAAATTGCACCTCGCGAATCCAAAATTCGCATTTTGAGAACTTGGCATACAATTTTTCTTTCTTAAGCAACTCCAGAATAGTTCTCAAGTGTTGTTCATGTTCAGCTTTGGTTCATGAATATATTAACATGTCATCAATGAATACGATCACAAACTTATCGAGATATGGATTACATACTCGGTTCATCAAATCCATGAATACAACGGGATCGTTTGTTAGGTCGAAAGGCATAACAAGGAACTCGTAATGCCCATAGCGAGTCCTAAACGTTGTCTTAGGGATGCTTTCCTCTTGGATTCTCAGCTGATGGTATCCAGATCTTAGATCGATCTTGGAATAAAAGCTGGAACCTTGTAATTGATCGAACAAGTCGTCGATCCTCGGTAAAGGATACCGATTCTTGATAGTTAGCTTGTTTAGTTCTCTGTAATCGATGCACATCCGAAAGGTTCCATCCTTCTTCTTGACGAATAGCACCGGAGCTCCCCAAGGTGAGAAACTCGATCTAAGGAATACTTTGTCAAGGAGTTCCTACAGTTGAGTAGATAATTCTTGCATCTTCGAGGGTGCCAGTCTATATGGAACTTTTGCCACCGGTGCCGCTCCTAGCACTAGATCGATACGGAATTCCACTTGTCGTTGTGGTGGCAGTCCCAGAAAGTCTTCTGGAAAGACTTCAGGGTATCTCCTTACCACAGGTATGTCCTCCACCTTGTGCTCCTCGTCCTTCTTGTCAGCCACACGGGCAAGAAAGGCGATGCATCATTTTTTCAGACACTTTCAAGCCTTCATGCAATTAATAATTCGTAGGGGCGTATCCTGTTTCTCCCTGTGAGCTAACAAATGTTCTCCATCGACCAGGGGGATGCGAATGATCTTCTCGTGACATGTAATTTCGGCCCGATTATCGGATAACTAGTATATGTCAAAAACTACGTCGTAGCAGCCCAATTGAACTGGTAAAAATGGTCAATGTTAAATTTATATGCTCCAAGTTCGAGTGTGCATTCTTTAATGTCTTCTCCTGACTCAACTAATTTACCGTCGGCCAATCCTATGGAATGAGGGGACGTCTAGCTTACTTGACTCTTGGCCAAGTATATTTTGAATTCTATGTGGATGAAACGAATACCGACACCGGTATCAAACAAAATGGATGCAACGGGTCGGTTGGTAGGAAACATATCGGTGACCCTTAATGACTTCACATGACTCCATTAATTCCTCATTAGTTAACTTGATAAAGTAAGACATATCTAACCTACATGACTGTAATTCATGTATAGGCTTAATATCTAGAGACACTAAGTTAAGCCGACGTTGGTGTCCAAGGAATTTATACATGCTGGTTGTAGAGTAGAACGCACCCATGGAAACATTTGGATTTTGTGAAGTATTCATAGTTCTACCCATACACCCACTCATTCACTTGCCTGATTCGTCCTTAGACATCCATCCTCGTAGTGATCTCTTTGCCACAGTTAAAAACCTCCTCGTTCATTCTCGAATATAACTAACTCATTAGTTTCCGTTTTGTGCCCAGTCTCACACACTGCTACTCTTGGCACTTTTGCAAGTGCCCTCATGATGAAAGTTTCACTTATCTCATTCAGGATCTTGGCAAGTTGTTAGCACACTTCTTGATGTCAGCTTCGTATCTCAGGGCTAAACCCCAAATGTAGCGCTCAGAGCGTTTGAATTCGCGTGTTATCCAGTATGCAATAATCCTTGAGAGATCGTAGAGGCGTCGGGGGTAACCAACAACATTAGCTCTAATCATGATTGAGTTCTAGAGTTCGGTTCCCAACCTTGGGATTTTTCCGCTGGCGAGCAATAGTCTTCTCATGTAAGATCCTTGAGTTCTTCCCACGACAACCTCTTTGCTGTATTACTCCCTAAAGGTTGCACTTGGAGATTCCACCAAGTTAATGTTTCATTCAACAGAAGACTATTCGTTTACCAAATCGTTTACTTAGGAGTACATTTACCAGCACGGTTAACTGACTTCCTTGTCTTTATTTAGCGGACATATCTTACCGCACCTCCCGTATCAATGAGGCATCGCGGCTTATATTCCGGAAAAGCCTTAGCATTTAAAATCTGGTGTGATTGCATCTCCAAGTGTGGCATTGCCACTCATTCTCGTCCCATATGGGTTTGAACCACTTGAACTACCGGTACCATCGGTACCATCACTAGTGTCGACTCCACAACCTCATGTTGTGCAATTTCCGCAACCTCGTGTTGTTCCATAACAACTCTAGTTCGACTTTAATAGTAGGGTGCTGATTAACTGGCCCTTCTGGGCGTAGATTTTCTTTTCGGTGCCATGTTATTTTTATACATAGTATCAAAGGATCTAGACTTGTATTTGGACAGATATAGCCTACCATGCGCCTAAGAATTAAGAATGTAATTGGTCATGGAAACCTCAAGACCGCATTGTTCATGTATGTTTGAACAATGATAACATGAATAACCGCAACCCAAAATGAGTAGTACCTCTTACGTGTATTGGCCATATGCCTAAGGGGCTGTTTGGTTGGCTCTGAATGAAACCATTCAGAGGTCCACCTCTGATTCGGTCAGAGGTGAAGGTGTTTGGTTATGCCTCTTAATGGCAAACCTCTTAATGATTCAGTGCTGAATCATTCAGGGGCTGGAACATGCTGAATGAAAAAAAAAAAAGACAATTGTTACCCCTTTCACCTCTCATCAGCCAAGAAACCCTACCCCTCTCCTCACCACCGAACACCTTTCACCTCTCATCAGACCTCCGCCCCCACCCCTCTCCTCACCACCGAACGCCGCCGCCCACCTCCACAATCGAAACTCAAATTTTCATCGTTTGACTCATTCTTCAATTCAGGTTATATACTATTACATTTCAACTCAAATCATTTAATTACCTATCAGTTGAACATCAAAAGGACGAATCTGGAACAGAACTCAGCTCTGATTCAAGCACGTTGCTTCAACTGCTCCGTCCTCTCTCTCAACACCGAATCTGGAACAGAACTCAGCTCTGATTCAAGCGGTGGTGGGTGTTGTGGTGGTGAAGCGGTGGTGGGTGTTGTGGAGGTGCAACGGTTCCAGCTAGAAGCTTCGGTGGTGGGTGTTGTGGTGGTGAACCGCTGGTTCAGAGCCGCTGGTGGAGATGATGATGATGATGGCGGTGGCGGTGTTGCAGGTAGGGAGAGAAAGGGGAAGGGGGTGGGGGGGTGATGAATACTGATGAATGATGATGATGATATTGGGTTTTATAGAAAAAAAATCTATAACGGGTTTATTTTGTGGGGAGGGGTAAAAATGTCATTTTACACTGTCATTCAGATATGGAACCAAACAACACTTTACTGGTTCAGCACTTACCCATTCAGACCCTCTTACCCATTCAGACCTCTTATTCATTCAGCACTTATTGGTTCAGATGTTGCCAAACAGCCCCTAAGTGAGAAAAGAGGTAATTCGTTGAGAAGGAGAAACCAAACGGCCGTCTCCACCCTTACAATATGTGTTCCCTACCTCATGGACCTCGATCTTCCAAAGTAGGAAAATCCTTCGCCGCACTACCCGTGTGACGAATACATTGATATCCCTTGAGCTCCACGAGCTTCAACAAATTGTTATAATTTCCATAGATATCGAATAATGCAATGAAGGAGTTGCAGTATGGCTCATGCCATTTCATCCCTTGGTATAAGACAAATGTCAATCGACAGAGTTTAATGTAATCATTTCCAGTAACTAAGATAAGGTGCCATAGACACCAAGGAACCAACCTATGTTCAAGAACTCTAGAATGTTGAGGAAAATCCTCCATGAGTGGCTAATTAGTTTTGTTTGCTTTTGATGACTAGTATCGAATGACTCGTGTTATAGATCAAATGTTAGGTGCGAACAATACGCGTGGTCTTCCTATTTCATAGGGTGTTATAATAACCACCTCGGTTAACGTTCTACTAGATAGAAACTTGAACAACTTAAGAATTTCGAATGGATATTGATCTCTAGCTTGACCTGCAGAGCCCACCAGGATTCCCATGTACTACAAGTTGTTATTACGTGGGCCCCTGTAATAACAAAGTATCTTGCATGGTCACCCTAGTGTCTCTCGCTCAAAGCAGACGATCAGTCAGAGAGAGGACACTATTGTCTACATACCTTTAACATAGAAGGGATCTTCATGATGGTCCACGTGCTAACGCCCGTTGTCATTATTCGTGAAAGGGCACAACATTAGCCGAAATAGAAATAAAAGAATTCGTAATAATAATAACTGAAGGGGCACTTGAAGATGAGTAATTCAACTTCCTTGTCTTGATAGGAATGTAATCGATCATGACCAATATGAGTCTCAGGGACCTCATCCTACTAGTATAGTTGTTGTCCAAGGCCGCCACCTCCGCCTCGTCGTCACTACCGAAGCCGGACATATACCATCCGAGGGAAAACAACCATCTTCCACGGGATCAATGCTTTAGGGTCTCGCTTAGGGACCACGTCCGCCATAAGCTTTGTAATAGACGCGAGGTCATCATTCTCATCACGTGAGTCAAGTGTAATAATAGAATTCGTAGTCGAAGGTACTTTCGTTCTTGGCAAAATATTCCGTACAACACATATATAAATACATTATATATATAATCACTAAATCTCATGTTGTTTTTGTTCTCGTGTTTCATATGTAATCTTTAATGTTTTCAAGTCTATTCCTTATAGACTAACCATGTATTAATCCTTATCCGTTACTTATGGTTGAGCTCGCGTGATAGATCCTCGTGTTATCGTGACACAATGAAAACCTTTTGTCATTTTTGTCATATTTTGAAATCACTTTTGTAATGTTATCGACTTTTTTTTCATGTGAGAGCCCTTCGGTGATTGTAGACCAAACTTTGTAAAAGTTTTTCTCCGGTTCACTACAATCGAAGCTCTGATACCAATCTATCACACCCTGCTAGTAGCGGAAGCGTATTGTGTGTGACGTAAGAAAGGTAATCATTGCATCCAAATGTGTAAACATAATAAACCACAACGATGCCATAGATATATTGTTTTCAAACCAAGTTTACAAGTTTCCAACATAGTTTTCTAGTTTCCATAACGTTCATAAACGTTAACCAAAACATAGTTATATTACACAACACAAAAGATAGTTTTTGACATAAAGCATAGTGAGGTTTTGTCTCCTATATACCCATACGAAGTTGGGATATAAAAGACAAATCCTCCAAAAGTGGCTATCGTTGTAATTGCCTTTCTCGATTCTCGTAGTGTATCACCGACTCAAGACTTGTTTCCTGAAATACATGTAGTTTTAAAAAGTCAACAAAAGTTAAGCGAGTTCATGCAGTTATTGTTATCATATGAAATATTTGTATTCATGTAATGAAATCCTGGTATGTTATTAGCATTTATG
This sequence comes from Helianthus tuberosus, assembly GCA_030545235.1. Classification (NCBI taxonomy): domain Eukaryota; kingdom Viridiplantae; phylum Streptophyta; class Magnoliopsida; order Asterales; family Asteraceae; genus Helianthus; species Helianthus tuberosus. The sequence continues at coordinate 28,023 of JARYGA010029312.1, forward strand.
GAGTTTAAGGATCTATCAGAGGGTAGCGAGCCCCCTGACATAATGTACCATAAGTACGCAACCAACCCAAGACAACTTTGACATTTATGGGATCACAAAAGCACTCCAGGGTATACCAACCAGGAGTGGAGCGTATCTCAAGCTCAATAGATCTACACCTTTTGCACCTTGGTCACTAAGTGATTAATGGTTACTATGTCATCATCCTACTTATGTACATTGACATGTATTTTCCCTCGACTGTTTTAAAACAAAACATTGAAATCATTGAAAGGAGGGACATGAACTCACAATTTTGCATTCCGTGTAGTGTGATATCGTAATGAGCGTCCGTACGTGTGATTAACCTACATGTGTACTAACTTTATTAGACATTAGGTCTTATCGGACCTTGTACAAGTTGTTCATCTTGAATTCTTATTGTGTTTTCACTTGTCATTTTGGAACAACTTTGTATTTTAGAGTGTTGGTAGTTTGTTCGTTCACTTGTTATGTATATAGATTTCATAAGTGCATACATATATTTTATATGTATTGAACGGCTTCGCCCTACACATGTCTCCGTGCTTCGCACGCGTGTCATTGGGTCGAACCTATGTCATTGGGATTAAACCCTGTCTTTGGGTTTATCCCACGCTTCTATGTCATTGGGCTTTGGTCCATGTACTTTAGTAATTTGGGCCTAGCCCAAACATTTTATCATTGGGCCCTAGCCCTTGTATTTTAGTAATTTGGGCCTAGCCCAATTATCTTATCATTGGGCCCTAAACCTTGTATTTTAGTAATTTGGGCCTAGCCTAAATATTTTATCATTGGGCCCTAGCCCTTGTATTTTAATAATTTGGGCCTAGCCCAAATATTTTAGCATTGGGGCCTAGCCCTTGTATTTTAGTAATTTGGGCCTAGCCCAAATATTTTATCATTGGGCCCTAGCCCTTGTATTTTAATAATTTGGGCATAGCCCAAATATTTTAGCATTGGGCCCTAGCCCTTGTATTTTAGTAATTTGGGCCTAGCCCAAATATCTTAGCATTGGGCCCTAGCCCAAGTGTTGAGTCTATATGTTTAACAATCTTGCATTTTGTAAAAATTACTAAGTATGTAATTTTTATAATTTTCATTCTTTTATTAAAGAATACTTAGAAATCTTGTATTTTTCTTTCACCTTTCCGGAATTGTTATCGGTGATATATATACATATATTCGCCCAGTTGTCTAAAACTATATTGTTAGACCCGTCATTGTGATCGCTTAATATATATTTCTTGTGAACTCGCCCGTTGTCCGTTTTGTTTATTCATCCGTTCATTCGCTTATGGACATAATATGTTTGGTATTTATTTATGTTCGTTTTCATTGCATTTCTTTGGGAAACATGTAGGAAACAAGTATACGTATTTTTTTGTCTTTTTATACTTGTTTCTTACAAGTATTTCCTGGTATCATGGGTGTATTATTTTGATCACCCTAAATGTATCTAAGTACATACACATAGCACAAATACATATACTTGATGAGTTTCCAAAATATATAATTTTTGCCAAAAATTATTATTAGATATGGTTATTGTTTCTACTCATTTATTTTTGTGAAAAATATGTTTTCAAGTTCACAAGAACTCTTGAGTATTTAGGACTTAATCATTTACATCAAAGCTTCCATAATGACGTTTAAGACCACTAATCGCGTTTAAGTTCGTTATTCACCCGTTAACCCCATTTTTAATCGTGATTAGATTTTTAGAAAAATTCACCATAGTTTCCCCTAAACTATGACGTTTCCCACGTTTTCAAAACGCGTTTAAATCACCAATTCAATTTTTCAAATCATCGTTAATTCGTCAAGTATCACCAAAATCATTTTTACAAAAATAATCACACACATTTTCCTTCAATTTCCTCATGAGTATTACTTATGTTAAATTTCAAGACATGAAAGTAAACCACTTTTCAAGTTCATTCCTCACATAAACTTGATCAGGATTATTTTATACTTTTAAAAGTCTCCATATCACATATCTTTCAAGTTTATAAAAAAAATATCAAGACTTTTACATAACACTTTTTACAAACAATTTTAAATAAACTTGTTTCATGTAAAAACCAAGTTATTAGTGTTTTAAAAGTCTTGATCCAAGTTCATCCTTAAGTTTTATCTTCCAAGAATATTAATCAAGTTTCATATATATAATACTCATGATTTTGAAGGTGATGATCTTTCATGATTTAAACATATCCATGTTTAAATCATATTTTTTAGTTCAACTTAACAAGATTATCATGCTTATAAATTACTACAACATATAAGCATTAAGATCATCATAATATCATTTTTCATACAACTAGTCTTAACATAATCAACGTAAACAACAAGATCATATAAACTAGCTACACTAATCTACACAAAGAACCACATAATAAGTTTAGATTAGTAGATTATTAGCTTTGAGATTAGGGTTTTTGATTTGATTTTTAAGATGATCAACTTGTACATCTAGTAAATACTAGTAGTAAAGAGCATAAATATGATGGTTTTAGATCTTACAACTTTGCACAAGATGATTAAGAAGTAATTTAGGCTCCAAAGAACTCCCTAATGCTTCTCCATGCTTAATCCATGCATTAATGGCATTAAAGTGCCTTGAAAGTGAGTGATTTATGGGGTTTAATGGTGATTAATGAAGTTTTATGGTGGGTTCATGGTGATCCCATTTGTGTCGTGAACAAAGAAGAAAGAAATGGAGTTTCCTTTGTTTTTTTTAAGGTATGGTAAATGATAGGATATGGGGTTCTTTACTTATTATAATTTCTGTATTCACAAGACCATACTTTACATCATCCACCATACACAAAATCTCTAAATTTTCAAACAAATCAAGTGGGTAGGACCCAATTTGTTGACTGAATTCAAGATGGGGGGGGGGGTTAAAGTGTAATTCTTTTTATAAAAATTGTTATAAATATAACTATTTTGGTAATTAACCAAAGTATGGTGATTAGGTGTTAATTACACCATTAAGGGGTAATTAGGGATTCGGATTGTTAATTGATCTTAACTAGTTCACTAAACTAGTAGAAATTGCATTTTGATACTTCAGATGCTTTCCGTTTGGTCGTCGGCTAGTTTACGACACTTTTGCGTCGTACCGACGAAGCTTTGTCGCAAGTTGTTATTCCACCGTCAAGCGATGCATGAAGTGATTCTGAGTTCCAAAATAAGCTTAACTAGTTCACCATGTCTTTCGTTTAGTTGTTTTGGCGTCGGAAATGTTGTTTATTAGCTTGTTGGTTAAAAAAAACGGACAAGTTGTGGGGGTTGCAACGCATCGCCGAAAGCTTATGTTTCGGGCACCCCATTATTATCTTCATGTTATTTTCATATGCTTGTTATCATTTGTCATAATTCCGGAGTCCCGGAAATGCTAAATTAATAGTTCGGACGAGTTAAAATTGTTTAATTTTTAGCGAAACGGACGATGTAGCGATTAGGGCGTTGTACCTGAAAGTCCTTGATTTTTGCAAGATATGTTTTCATATTAGTGTTTTCTTATGTATATGGACCCAGTCATGTTGTTTGTGTGTCGTTTTCATTATTTCGTTCTGTTTTCACAGTTTTGCTGGCATGAATAGTGTAACCGTGAATAGTGCGCGCAACACTTTCTACCAACACTTTTAGGACATTGTTTAATTGGTTTCGCGACACAACGAAAACCAACATGTGTTATATCATTGTTTCCTTGTCCTAACATTGTTATCTAATATACGACACAGTTACATAATTAAATTACGCTAATTGTATGAGATTATATACTAAAAATAGTGATTAGATTGTACGGAATGAACGGTTATTTGCCATTTGTCACACAAGCTCCTTTTATAAGCTGTAAAATTACCAAAATGCCCTTATAAGGCCTAGTTTGATTCTAAAACCTTAACGGGCATACAAGTTGATATCCTACTGATATTATAACTTGTTTAAAGTGTATTGGCATATGGAACTTGTTCATGACTCATCCGGTTACCCGTTATCTCTTATACGCATACGGATAGACTTACATAACTAGTTTACATAAGTTTACCGAAAAGGGTTTAACCTTATCGTTTTAATCTTAAAATCCAAAATGTACATAGTTTACCCATATCATACAAGTCCTAATACTTGTTGGTTTTAAACCACATTCTATTCGGTATACGCTTAATCTAGAGAACCTATTCTTAAGTATCGAGTCATATCTAAAGAAACTACCTTTGACCCGTATACATTCTAACAGATAATAAATCTGTTCATTCCAGACTATAGTACCCCCGGATAATCAGACTTGGATCAATAATACTTAGACTTGCGGATTTTCGCCAAATATAGTCTTATTGATTGGAAACTAGTAAAAAGGTAAATAATCTTGACTTAGTTTAGTGTAAACTTGGGATGGCAATTATACCTCTTGGGGCGGTTATTACATAAGTAAGTCGCCTATGATTGCGCAAAAGTGTAAGAATACGGTTTAATCTGTTTACTTGATAATTATTAATATTGGGGGTTAATGATATCATGTCCGGACAACCCAATGGGTAAATCAAGTATATAATCTCGTAACAAGAATAATCCCAAGATATATATTTAAAGGATCACCTACTGGTGTTCCATATGTATAAACTCTTTTCGAAAAACTGTTTTTCCAAAGAGTCAGTTAATTGTATTTAACAGCTTTGGCTGACGTATTTTCAAAAGATCGAACAGCAGGTACCGAACCTTATAATGGCTGGGAATACGAGTCGGCTAGAATGAAGGCTAAGGAATTTGCACTCCTGATGCTTGAGGCCTATGATGTCTAAAGCTCTGTTTATTTAGATCCTGTATGTGGGCTTGTATCGAACACTTTTAATATTTTTATATATTCAAGCTTTATTTGAATATTTTTAATCCAATACTTCCGCTGCATATTATTATATTGTGATAAATGTTATCCAACCGTCACGATTGTACCCATGAGGGCCCACCGGAAATCGGGGTGTGAAACCTTGGTGCAAAACTTTAGGACTCCACCAACCAATGCAGAAATAGCAAAAGAAATGTGGGTGCATGCAGAAATGTACCTTCAACTTCAAAAGAAATTTGCAGATGCCACCCACAACATGCACATGGAACTCATAAGAAACATGCTTGAAGCTAGGTACAATGATACTCAAATAGGGATCAAAGACATCAAAGACCACCTTCTTCAAACCACTAGTGCTACTCCAAAACTCCCAAAATACACAGAAGATGATGCCAAAAAGGGGGAGAGTGTAGAGGGTATGAGAAAGCTTCCTCCTCAAGTAAAAAATCCCAAAAGAGGCCTGACACCTCTACGTCCAAAAAGGTAAAACAAGATGCAGTTGAAAAAGAAATGAGGAAAGATACAAGGCAAGCTAAAGATGTAACACCTGTGCCTCCACGGCCATCAAACAAATACCGAACCAATGAAATATTGTATTTCATACTTGGGATTTGTAAAAATATGTGTATCATTTGCACATATCAATTTATGTTTAATTTCAAACTCTAACTCGCTTTCTGGAAGGTTATACGCGCACCGATGCGTAAATATAACCAGTTTAATGCAACAAACACTCCGGAATAGTGACATAGGCTTAACATACCTTAAATAACCTTTACATAACTTAGAAATAAGTTTTGAAGGCTTTGGTATGGTAAAATCAAGTTAAATCGCTTACAGGGACTAAAGTTGACAAACTACGAAAGTATGCCAATTTGAACTGTAACAGACATTCCGGAACACGACCATAAGTTAAACATACCATAAATATCCTTTACATAGCTTAGAGATAGGCTTTGAGGTGTTCGGTATGCTAAAATAAACTTTTGTGTCATTCAGGGACTAAAAGTGTCAAAAAGTGCACAAGTTTGCATTTTCGAGCATAACTTACGTTCTGAATACATCCGGACATCCAAAAATTTATGTGAGCATGACTATATTATATCTTAGTGTTTGCCATAAGAAAAATCCATTCGTCACGTCTTTTGGTTCGTTTTTCGCGCTTATGCGCATTCCGTCGTAATTAAGCGAACATCGCGATCGTACGGCCAAACGAACCGACATCCGAGATATTTTTGAACATGTTTTAAGTTCCCTATACTTTAACTTCATTTTAGAGCTTTGAAATGGGGTTAACGGGCCTTAAACGTGTCAAAAATGGACTGATTGCATTGCAGGGACTGAAATGGTAATTCTGCCAAACTAGGTCCTAGCGCACCGCTACACTTATAACGTAACGGTGCGCTAGCCTGTGCCAGAACAGATAATAACAAACAGTCAGCAGATTATCAGCTGATTAAACCACAACCACATGCTTGCAACTTGCATTTTCAGCTGATAAACATCATTTCTAACCACCACAACTTTGCAACAAATGTACGGATGGGATTAAGGCACGTTTTCCATGAAACGATCTTAACGGTTCAACGAAAACTATAAATACCCCATCACCCCCAACCTCATTACTTACAAGAGTTCTGATTTGAGAACCTCTAAGTTGAAACCATTGTTTCATACCTGAGATTCTTGAATCGGGATTAGCATTCGGGGACCCTTCGTAAGTATTCTTTCGTTCTTTTCCTTATTTTTACTGCTTTTCGAGTCAGAAAGTCAAACTTTGTTTGTTTGACTTTCAGCGTTGACCAGTAATGGTCAATGCGAAGTTCGTTTGAACTTCGCAACGTGAGTGTAATCACGTTGGTTATAGTCCCTTGGGACTATGCCTACTGATTACCACGTTGTCTAGGGTCGTAGGGTAAGCGATCTAATAAATCGCTTATACCTTCGAACCCGACCCAGTTTGGTCGATCATTAGGATCCGACCAAATACATTAGGTGACCATAGTGTAGGGAATAACCTTCCGAGGTTATACCCTATGGTCACATCGTTTAAGTAGTTGTATGATAGGTAGTTTATATGCCTTAGGTAAATTACCAGAATACCCTTTTCATGTATAATTGGTAATTAAGCATATGTAACCTAAACTTTTGTCACATAACTGATTTTGTAACATGTTTAGGCATATAACACTTGTCATAGGACTAGTTAGGCGATCCGAACGCGTTTCACGCGAACGACGCGTTAAAGTAGCATAAGCTATCTAAACGGGTCGTAATGGGTCGTAGGCAGTTATGTTAGGTTTCATTTAGTATGTAGGCTTTGTTAAACCA
>JARYGA010029313.1:0-66312 GCA_030545235.1 Helianthus tuberosus
TGGTGTTGTGAACTTTCAAACAATTATCTTTTATTTATGATGTAAACTTTAAACTAAATTCTGTATTTTGGGATAATTTAACTTTGAATGGCAAGTTCGAGTTTGTTTTAATTCATGTAGCATGTTTACTTGTTGTATGCAATGAGAACCACTCAGATCACACCTCGTGCTTCCGCCTTTGAAAGGGGTGTGACATTAGTTGTCGGTTTTTGTCGGGTCCAGTTTTAGTCTAGTTTATGCTTATGTTTAGTGTCTTGATGGGTGCAGATGACTTGGTTTAGGATTATTAAACATTGAGCTGAGATTATTGATTGCTATATTGTGATAAAGCTTCAAACTTGCGTTTTTGAAATCGAACATTTAACCGGTTAAAACCTCCTTTAACTAGGCGGAATTTTTCGAGTTGAAATCTGTTTTGACATTACAGTTTCTGACTTTATAAAATTTTGGACTGAATGTTTGGGTTTCGGTTGGCACTTGATATTAATTGGGACAATTAAAGTTCCAGGAGGAGGTAGTGTAAATTGAGTCGTCGTTTATGAGTCGGTTTTAGTTTAGTTTAGTTTAGTATTGGTCTTGGGTTTACTTATTTGCACGTACAAGTTCGACATAGCTCGCCCATACTCAATATCTATTCGGGCGAGTTTGTTTATCACTTATGCTTTTGTAAACGATAACCAGCATTTTTATTTCAAATTATTTTCCGGATTCAGAGCTGCGAATGTAATGCTATACGGCTGTTTCCAAGTTTAAAAAAAAACTAAAAAAAATCTAAAAAATCAAAAATACCAAAAATAGTTTGTTTATGCTATCTTATGCTAACTTTTCACCTGTCTTCTTTGTTAAAAACTGTTTTGCAAAGTATATCAGGCGAAGGTAGTTAAGCAGGTGCAGGAAAAAGGAGAAGGGGACCGCCTCAACACCCGAGAGGGGACCCTCGTGAGCAAGTAAATGATCCAAATTCTCAACAAAGAAGAATCATCTATCATACTCGGGGGCAAATTCCTATGTGCAGAATAAGGAATAGAGTTGATCATCCACTACTCCAGTTTGAAATAAGTACAAAGGAGTGCACAAACTGACACTACAAAAAAAATATTATTTAGTGGCACACAAGAAGTGCTACAAAACCCCCAAAAAGTACCACTAAAGACCCCTTAAAGAATGCATCGCACACAAAAAAAGTGTCACTAGAAGTGGTGACACTAAAGCCTTTTAGTGACACTTTTGTTTTTTGCCACTATAAATTTTTGGGCCTTTAATGGCACTTTTGTTTTTGCCACAATATAAATAAAAAACTTATTGTGGCACAAATTTGGTGTCAGTAAATCTTAATTAAATATCCATACAACTTTTCATGGCACATAAGTTTTGACACAAAAATCACATCAAATTAATTCACACTACATATGTTTATTATATAATGTTGAATAATTACACTCATTATTTATTTACAATATACAAAAATTGTAAAAAGCAGATATAATAATCTTCCAAACATAATCCATATGTTTTTGTTCTAATAAGTGTCGAGTGAAGTTTAAATATCAAACATATAAAACACAAAACTAACAAGTGCTTAAATAAAAACTCAAAACTTCATTGTATACATGAACCTCTTTCACAATTTTCATTGTTACAGTATCAGTTATCCATGCTTCATATGCCACAATCTTCGTTGCTATTGAATTCACATACATGTGCCACATGAAACTTATACTCTCATATAAAATGGTGTATTGTAAATAGTAACTTCACATACCTTTCTGTCATTTCCTTGCTCTGCATGCTCATCTTGTGCAAAATAAGCCAAAGTAAGTTTTCAATAAAGGCACCAGCATCGAACCTATCGGCCCATAGATAGCGAACACTGGATCAATGCCTTGAGTTGGTTCATGAGTAACCATGACAAAACCAATATGGAGACCACCATGTAACGGAGCTTTTATTCTTTCACATCACAAATAAAAAATCTAAAAGAACATAAGAGAATTCAAAGAAGAACACTGGATGATTGAGCATGTAAATAAATTCATCAAGAAAACTTTGAGCTTTAATACTTTCTCATTCTGAATTGCCTCAGCATTACCATAACCTAAAGCTCTGCCTGACAATTTCTGATAATAAAATGCATTGGTGTCAAACCATATTCACATAAATCGCTCAAGAGTCCTGCGAATTCCGTATTGGTTCGTTTTGTACCAAATCGCTGCTAGTACTCGACTTCAATATAATGGTATGCTATTCCAATTCGATTTTGCAATCGATCCGATGATGGTGGGTTATGTGATTTGGGTCGTTTATCAAGGCGATCCGCTACACTATTATATGCAACTGGTATGTTTAGATCAAATCATAATTGACGTCTAAAATAGGGATAGGGGCACTATTATAGGAGAATTGTCAACCGAATTGGGCTAGGATATGGCGGGAATTCGACGTCTAGATTAGGATATTAAAACTTTATGTTTTTCTATTTGCTAATATGAATATTGGATTTTGATCATTTGGATTTATGAAATTAGTAATTTTTGTTTTAATTTGTGTTTACCGAACCGCTCGGAATGGTACACCATACCGAATCATATGGGATCGTACCGAAATGAACCTACCCCCTCCGAACCGAATTCATCGCAATTAGCGAATTGCGAACCCGAACCGCGTACCCGAACCGGAGCGTATCGCGAATTAGGTGACTATGTGTCAAACTAAAGAAGTCGTATACTCATGAGCATGAAAATTAAATACTAAAAGTGATTTGCATACCCCATACCATCGCCGCCTCCACCGCCACTCGCCGCCGCCAACACCTATCGCCGTGTCCGCCATCACCTAATTTAGTGGTATAAAAGCTAAATGCCATTAAAAGTGGGTGCTAAGTAACTATGGCACGCACAATTTGCCATTAAAAACCTAAAGTCGTGGCAGAAAACACAAATGCCACTAAAAGCGTGTGCCACTAAATGACATTTTTTTTGTAGTGTGAATGACACTGAATTCCTAGAGCACGTAACTATTGATTGGGAGTGGTTGGAAAGTGTAGATGATAGACAAAAGGGTTAAACAATTGTTGGGACCGAGGCTTATCGAGGCAGTGAATTGTTATTGGGACCAGTACGAGGAATTGGTTTTGGAGTTTCATAGCACCTTCAAACACAAGGAAGGGGCTTTTGCCCAGCATGGCTCGGTGTCCTTCAGTTTGGGTATGACAGTTTTTGAAATGGATATTCCGAGGTTTGTGGTAGCTACAGGGTTTTATACAACAAAAGAAGTTCATTCTCCTGATTTTATTACGAGTTTGAGGGGTGCGTACCAAACCCCTAAGGAGATGAGTGTGGTTGGTTCTGAGTTGTTGCAATTCTGGTCTACAATATCCGATCATCCTTTTGCTTCGACGAACCTTATCACTTTGGTTCGTGACCGGTTTATCGATTTTTATTGAAGATCTTTTCTACTACACTTGTGGGTCGGAAATCCGGGGAAAACAAAGTAAACCGGACTGATCTATTCATTTTGATGTGTTGTGTGGAGTAGAGGGCAATGAATCTGGCTAGTGTATTGGCATGGTCTTTTACTCGAACTCGTCGGGGAGGTCATCGGGCCGCGTTGGACATGGGCCAGTACATCACTCGAATTGAACTGAACTTGGGAGTGTTCGACAAGTATAATCTGCAACATCTTCACCTGGGTCCTACTTCGGCTATATTTGGGATTAAGGAGTTGCAGTTAGCTGGGATCGTGACATGGACTGAGTCGGTTACCTAGGAAGGTGTCCGCCAAGGGGCTCAAGTCCAACCACCTAAGGGACATCCCGCTGCGGATGTGATGCACCAAATAGAGCTTACTTAAAGACAGAGACCTTGGCAAAGGCATGAGATTCCAGCACAACAGTACCCCCGCAGCTAGCCGCCTCCAGATCCGCTTACTTTGGAATCTCTCTACAATCGCATGGATCAAGGTTTTGGAGAGATGCAAGACCGGGCAGCTCAGCAGTTTAGGGAGGTTAGACATGTGCTTCAAACTGGGCAGGAGAGGCAGGAAAACGCTTTAAGGTATATGATGACGCGTATGAGCTTGAATGTTCCCGATTTCTTTTAGCCATACGCTCAGTCAGGTCAGTTTAGCATGTCAGGTCAGTTTGGGTCAAGCGATGAGGGAGGTTCTAGTCAGTTTGCCGGATATGGGTACGAGTCGGGTCAGTACGGATATGGGGATCCGAACTCCGACTTTACGGTATACGGTCAAAGTGGAGCTGGTGGAGGAGGTGAAGAAGAGGAAGATAGTGATGACGAGTAGGTTGAGGATATAAAGGATGCAGCAGTGCTTTCAAGGAGTATCTTTTATTTATTTTCTCTTTTATGCTGTTTTAATCCTCTATGGTTTGTAGTGATATACTTTAAACAGATTGGGTGGTTTGAGGTTGGTTTGTGATGGTTGTTTTGGATATTTGTAGCCATTCGTATCTATCTACTTTGTGTTGGCATTATTTGCTTGTTTGATAAGTACGGTGTATTGGTTGCCACTTACGTTCGCGTGTGAGAGAGTTTAGGAATTGTTTGCTGAGCGTGTTTGGATTGGAGGGCATATGTGGAATTGACTGGCACATTGACAGTCTCGCATATCAGCTAAGTCGTTTCACTGTATTTTTATTTATTAGTTAGCAGTTACTTATTTATTTATTTTTAGTTTAGTTTTGGTAGTTTTGAGTCGTATTTTATGCCACCATTAGGGACAATGCAAATCTTAAGTGTGGGAATGGATATAGTGTCTAGTTAGTAGTGTCTTGAATAATTTTTTTTTGAAAAATACAAACAATTAAAAAAATCCAAAAATCCAAAAAAAAAATGAAAAAAATAGAAAAATGTTCCCGCTAAAGAAGTTTTGCAAATAAAAACGGAAAATGAAAGTAGAGTCGGGCATAGTCGGGTTTCAAATAATAATAATAATAATAATAATAATAATAATAATAATAATAATAATAATAATAATAATAATAATAATAATAATAATAATAATAATAAGAGAATAAAGTTAAACTTGGGTCTAGTTTGGGATATGTGAATAGGCTCGACCCAGTTTCTAGGTTCCTTTGATATTAAAATATCTTAATCGTTAGACCGTGGGGTGTGGGTTGGGGCCATAGTTATCGATAGCGAATAGCGACAAATAGCGACAACGTACCTATATGCTACGTAGCGATAGCGATGAAATAGCGCCCGCTATTTCGTGTTTAGCGATAAGGTAGTTAAAAATTTAAGAAATAAAACATAGCTATATACATAACTTATTTTTATATATAAAGTTAGTTTTATACCTTTTATGTGTAAATTTATAGGTTTAAGGACCAAATGTAAGCTAGTAAAAATAGAGGGGGTTAAATGTTAAAATACATAAACCAATTTTACCCACTTTTTATGTAAATTTTACAAGTTTTAATGACTAAATGTAACCTAATGAAAAATAGAGGGGTTAAATGTTAAAATCCATAAAGTTATCTAACCCTAGAAAGCTCAGACACAACAAAAACAAAAAAGGCAGCCGCTCAGCCACTCTCTCTTCTTCTTCTTCATAATTTCCGGCAGAAATTGCAGGTTTCTGGCCGGAGCAACAAAAAAAAACACAGCCGCTCTTCTCTTCTTCTTCATAGTTTCCAGCAAGTTTCCGGCAAAAATTGCAGGTTTCCGGCCGCTATTTTCACGCTATTCAGCGCTATACACCATATAGCGACCATGTCTCGCCTCGCCACGCTATTCGCTATAGCGGTCGCTATGGCCGCTATCGATAACTATGGTTGGGGCAGCGGTTGCCAAGCAATGCTGGCTACACCACACCGGGCTAGCGTTGGTCATGGTGTTGCCCCGCTGGCGTGGGGATTGTACCTAGCGTGGGGCGGGGGACTGGGGTGACGTGGCTGACTTTAGTTGGCTGGTCCAATATATCCGTTGGGGCTAGCCGTTGCCAAACGACTACTTTAATTAAAAAAATTATTTACAATTTAAACCAATATAAATACCCACTAATTTTTCACATTTTTACCACTTCTCTACTTCTTCTACCATATCTCTTTATTTTTTATAAAATCAACACACAACATCCTACAATGCATCCTTTTAACCGTGGCTACGACCCAAACAACCCCTTTGGATTCCAAGAAAACCCGAACCCTAGCCCGCCACCAAACTCGACCCAAATACCCTTACACGCGGCCATCCACAACAACCGCCACCCGGTTTAGTATACTCGCCGTGTCCCGATCTAGCCGGAATCGCATCATACTTAGGAAACCGTGTATACACGAACTTTCCTTACGACGATTCATTTATTCCCATTTACCTTTCCCAACCCGATTCCGTGCCTGAAACTCAACCTCAAGACGTTGGTGTCTTTTCATAAAAAACGGCCAAAAAAGAAGTCACAAGAAAAAAAACGGACGAAGAGAAAGCTAGAGCGGCCGCTCAACGAACACAATTAAAGTGGACGGTTCAAGAAGAAACTACTTTGACAAGATGTTGGATCGACGAATCCTAAAATCCGATTCATGGTATTTTTTATTATAATATTTAAAATATTATTGTTTTAATTTTTATTATAATTTTTTATAATGTTTAAAATATTATTGTTTTAAGTTTTATTATAATTTTTTATAATGTTTAAAACATTATTTGTGTTTTTGGAATAGGGAATTCATGACACAAAAAAGATTTTTGGGATTCGATCAAGAAATTATTTCATACGCAAATGCAAAGGGCGGAGGTGTATCGTGAATATGATAGCCTCTCGTCGAAGTGGGGTGATATAAATACACACGTCACCGTGTTCAACGCTTGTTTCCATAAGGCGAAGAACACGGCAAGAAGCGGTGAAACCGAGGTTGACTTTATCAAGAATGCCTTGCTAGCATACAAAGACAACAAGAAGAACGACTTCAAGTACATGCATTGCTGGGATGTATGTAGGTAAGCTTCGAAATGGGCGAGAGTCCCTCCTACTATCGAGTCAACCTCATAAAAAAGGGCAAGAACACCCTCGTCCCAAGCTCAATCCGATGCTCGTGATCAAGAGTTTGATCTTAATTTGGACGATTTTGATGATTCTCCTTCCCGCCCACCCGGTAGAAACACGTCAAACAAGCGACTTCAAAGAACGAGATCGGGTTCGGCCCCGAGTTCGGCCTCGAGTAAAGGGTTGTACACCGATCAATTGAAAGATCTTAATACAAAAATTGATACATTTAATTTCCTCTAACAACAAAGGATGGAGATGAGGAAAAATATGCAAGAGTCGTTCGATAAAAAGATATAAAAATGAAAAACGCGAAGATATGAAATTTCTCGCCATGCCCGTCGATCACGTTAGCGGACCAGAAAAGGCAATAACGTTGAAAATGAAAGAAGAAATATTGAAAAAATATAACATGGAGTAACTTTATGTTTTTAATTTTATGTTTTTTTTTATTTTTTTGTAGGTTTTTTTTATTTTTCTTTGTATTTTTTTTTAAAATATTCTATGTAAACATTTAATTTAATTAGTGTGTTCTTTAAATTACCTATATATTAAAAATGAAATTACCTATATATTAAAAATGAAACCTAATGAATATTAACATCACCTTTGAGCTCATGTCACATAGTAACGCAAGTAATTACACCGTTTAGATTGCTTTTCATACATGTGGTAGGTAAATTGTATTTCATTAGATGAATTTTTAAATAGTTTAAACAATAATAATAATAATCCACATGGCTGGCCACGCCCAACTAAAGGACGCCCCACCACACCTCTGATTTTTCACTCTTAGCTTGTGGATCTCACACTCGTCACGTGTTGAGCAATGCCTTCAACCCAAACCCCTCCACACCCCATATTCTTAGTGAGTAACTTATAATAATGTTGGATAAATTCATTAAAATTTTCTTTTAATACATAAAAGCATAAAGTCAAAAAGAAAAATGAGTAGAACTAGCAAGGGATAAGAATTAGGGTACTGTAGATATCACCTTAATCGGTCATACCATAGTGTCCAAAACCGAATCACAACGAAGACCAATATTACCAATTATATCCTGTGAATATATCATTATAAGTGTGCTATTTTAATATTTAAGGAATCAAACAAAGTGTATCCTTGTTAAAAAATTGGAAGTTTACAAAGTAAGTAAATTAAGGATTCACCACAATTCAAGAGCTTGTAAGTAAAAGCCATGTGTTACAATAAAAAAAAGTACTCTTCACACATCTTCTAATTGTTATATTAGTAATAGTAATGGTTACAAGATTTATCTATATATGTTAGTTAACAACATTAGTAATCTAGGGAGAGGTTCATTTGAGAAGAAAATTAAATTGAGAAAAAAAGAACAAAGGGTACAATTGTAAAACATTAAATAGTTTTTCTCTTATCTCATTTATTATTATTTTTGACTAATTAATTAGTCATAAAGACTATCATCCTCCACACTAAAATTTTTGCCTAGACACATCAAAATTTATCCTACACGTTTTTGAAATTTATCCTACACATACTGAAATTTATCCTACACAACTCGTAATTCATCCTACACACCTCATAATTTATCCTGCACTTTAAAATATTTTTTTTCTTCTTTGAAAAAATATATTTTTTTGAAAATAAGTTACAATTTTAATTTAGTTAGCTATTAAAAAAGAAGACTAACATTAATGATCTATCTAATTTTACCAATATACCTTTACACCCATATTAAATACAAAAATTAAATGAAGTAAAAGGAAGCATTCTTATTGGTTGAAGATTGTTCTTTTTTATTCTTACAAAAAATTTGTTCTCATTTGAACCCTCCACTAGTAATCTATGTATATTAATTCATTACATTAGGAGTAATAGTGACTTTTGTTTATTGTGGGGTTTTTGTTTTCCTAGTAAATTTTAAGATTTTTTTATTTGTGTAACAAAACTTTAATTTTTTCAATTTTTCCGCAAAAGTTAAGTGAGTTTAGTTTTTTTTATTAGTTTTGTTTTAAATTTTTTCACAGATTTGGCAGGCGTTGGATTTGCTACTTAGCACCGTGTTTTGTGGTCACATTTGTTCCTTCAGGTTCTTTTCCGTTCAGTTGCTACTAGATGGTTACATTTGGTACCTCAGGTTTTCCCTACCCTCTCGACTTTCTTTTACGTCTTCGTATAAATTTGACTTCATCTACATTTTACATCATGTGAGTTACTAGGTATTAGAATTCATGTTTTTCCTGATTTTGGTCGTCGGTTGCAACTTAGCATGATTTTACGCCATTCCGCCTTGCAACACGGGAGGCTTAAGACTAGCTCAAATAATACATACTCGGATTACATAGATATAAAAAGGGTTTTAGATATTTTCTTATAGGACGAGTCATACCCCTCTCCTATCTATGACAATGAGTGTGGATGTCGGTTTCCCAAATTCAACCTAATATCATGTAGCACATGTACATGCTTATTGATTTTCTTCCTAGTTTCAACAAAAATCAATTGCCGCACTTACTTGGTTAACATTGATTTTCCTCCTAGTTTCAACAAAAATCAATTGCCGCACTTACTTGCAGTGGCGGACTTAGGAATTTTTCCATGGGGGTGCGGACCATTTTTTAAAATTTTAGGCCCCAAGATATATAAGTAAAAAATCGGTTCGTATCGGGTCGGGTCATGTAAAACAAAAGAACATCGAACTAAATTTATATAATCATCAAAAATATGTCAAATCATGTTACAAACATAATTAAAACGTCACCCTACGAGTTTTCATTTTTTGAAATCTATCCAAAACATGGCTCCATAACATATTACATAATATATCAACTATTCAAGCCCTAGAAATCATAATGTAAATAACCCTAAAAATCATCTAAACAACATATACACCATAAAAAAGAAAAAGCCAAACATTCTTCACTAACAAATATAACCCACCAGATCTACTGTATGGTGTATGTGGCTATAAAAAAAGGCAAAATATCATCAGTAACAAAATATAACCCACCATATAACATAATGAAAAACAAAACGAAGCATGTGTCTACTATCATGGTTAGTATGCGGCTAATATCAACCAAAAAATCAACCAAAATTCATCAAAAATAACAAAGAAATTTACCCGTGTTCGATCGTCGGTGGTATGGTGGCTGATTACGGTGGTATAGAGAGAGCGGGAGAGAATATGTAAGGGTTTTGGGTTTGTTTATTTTATTTTAGTTTGAAATATTGTTGATTTGTTGGGTTTGTTTATTGGGCTAAGATTTAGTAGTGGACTAGTTAAAGGTATTGGGTATTTGGGTTTAGTTATTTAGGTTTTAAAAGTCATATAATTTAGGTAGTATTTAAAAAAAATAAGAGTTTACTAAAAAAAAATTTAAAATATAAATTGATAACACTTTTTACCTAAGGGGTGCAGACGAAAAATTCCAAGAGGTGCGGACGGAAAATTCCAAGGGGTGCGGACGAAAAATTCCAAGGGGTGCGGACGAGATTTTCGACGGAACTTAGCACTAAATTTTTTTTCCCCGGGGGTGCGCCCGCCCACCCTGGCTTTCTCTTAAGTCCGCCCTTGCTTACTTGATTAACAAATTTTAGCGAGCATTTCTTTGGGTTTCCCATACTTTTGACTCTCTTGCTGGCAAAAATATCTGACCCAAACGGGTATACCTAAAACCCGACACAAATGGGACGGGTATACCCGATAACAGAAGGGTATTGGGGCCGGTATGAGATTAGTTTTTAAAATTTTCGTGGGTATGGGATTAAGTGATACCCGACTCGATTACCCGAAACCACATACCCGTTTACTCGAACTATATACCTGAATTTTTTAATTTATATTTTATATTTTTCATTAACCTTTGTCTATTAGTGATTTATTCTCGTATGTTAATAATGTGAAATATAATTTTTTTAGTATATGTTTTGATAATAGTATATATATTTTGTATGTTGTGAAGTATATACATAAAAATGTATAAGTATATTAAAGTTATTATTAATTTATGATAAAACTTATATTATGTAATGTATATTTTTTTGTTTATAATAGATGTTGTATAAATAAAATTATATAATAAATATAATAGTAAAGAAATGTATTTGGAAATCCCAACGTATATCTTTTAACAAACTAATGGGTATACCCAATACCCGCGGGTATACCCGATACCAGATGGGTAATTACCCGACAAATACTTGACGGTTATTGGGTCGGGTATAAGACATGATTTTACAACCGGGTATGGGTATGGTATTACCAATACCCGATGGGTTAATGTTCGTTCACTAAGGAAACAAATGTGTTAACGAAGACGAAGCGAACGCTCACGAATTACAATTGGACGAACGAGACCGATGTTCATGTTCGTTCATTTAACTAATTGAAGAAATTTCTTGTTCATATTTGTTCATTTAGTAAACGAACGAACGTAAACGAACTACCTGCCGAAGGGTTCTTGATTTTGTTGAGTTGTGATAAGATGTTAGTATATTTAATGTGGCTTCTATGAGAAGGGCGCGGCTACGAGGTCTGCCACGGTGGCAACATTGGAATTGAGCACTTTGACACCATGGGCATTGGAGGGCGCTAGGGGGCGGGGCGTGGTGGGGCTCGCGGCCGTAGGGCACATTTGATTTATTTTTATAAATATTAATTAGATATTACCCAATTGTATAGAGCCACATAATCCATTACAGCATTTCACCTCTACTAAACACATGTTCTTGGGTTTCTTGGGTGTAAAATATAAATCTCTCCACTACCTATGTGAGGGATTTTTTAACATTTCATTTTCATCATAACACATAGTCTTAAGAGTCACTTCATGACATTTGGTGACTTCATTTTGAACAAGAAGATGAGAAAAGACCTATATACATAACTATCGAAGAATTGAGGATTCAACAAAAATGATAGCATAATCCAATTACAAATTCATCTTGCATGTGAAAAATGATCGGAGTACAAAGGAGTTGCTAAAAACCTCAAATTAGGTTGAAATGTTGAGCAAAGAGGAAAAGTTTCACAATTTAAATTTGTCATTGATACTAAAAACTTGATGTTATATGTTTTTTGCATTTTAATCGGTTATAATATTCTTCTAAAATTCAAAATTTCAGAAGATTTATCACACCATTTGATCTTCTTTGCGTTCATTACCCTGGCTCGTTTAAGTTCGAGTCCATCCTGGCTTATTGTAATTTTCGTCTAAATTTTGATGTATTAATGACTTATTATAACATTTTACTTTGTTTTGTTTATCCATTATTAGATTAAAACACATGTAGTACACGAGGTTGAATCAATAAAATATTAAATTAAATAGTTATTAATAAGCGAAAATAATAAATGAACTAGTTGAAAAAAGAACTATTAAAAAATAAGAAATGATTTGATATTGTTATTTAATAAGAGTGAAACGGGAAAATTATGATTCGGTATTGTTATTTAATAAGATAGAGGAGCAGAATTACTATCATTTAGTTATTATTGAGTTTTTTCCCAAACTAGTGTAGATACAAAAAATATTTACCTACTTTTCTATATCTCTTTAATTTCTTACCTAATTTATACATTTCTTTTTATTTTTCTATCCAAAGTAAAATAGATTACTCACAGAATTAGAATCAGCAAAAATACGAGTAATTATTTTTTGTAAAAAAATAAAAAAATTATGCAAATATTCAAAAAAACGCTGCATAAATTCTACAAAAAAAAAATCTGCGAAAAATACACAAAAAATATGCAAAAACATATTAAAAAATTCTACAATAATTCTGCAAAGTTGAAAAAAAAATGTACCAAAAGTATTATAAAAAACCATATAATCTATAAGGTAATAGTTGGCGGATTTGATGGTCCACATTGTGTAGTTCGTTTGGGGTTAATATCTATAAAAAACAAACTACTTATACGTACAGAATATTGGAGAAATAATCCTTATTAATAAAATTGAAATAATTAAAATACTTAGGATCTTTTCTCAAAACTCAAGTTTCAAGAAATTCAAAATTTGTAACTTTATTTTATAAATTGCTTGAGTTTAAAGAAACTTGTTTAAAATATCAAACTTTCCACTAGATTACTATCACTTAATCGATATAACTTAGGGGAGTAAATTCATGATTTTTTTTTATGAGCTTAGTTTAAACGGGGCCTAGACAATTTCAGGTTATAAAAAGAAAATAAAACGGAAAAAGAAATGGAGTTTTTTTCTCAAACTACTGTGGATTATATTGTTTTTGTTGGTGCACTTGTGTCTGTACTTTGTCTGTATTCTGTCATAATACAAAACGATGTCTTGTGTTAGTCTGAGTTACGTCTTAGGTTTGTTATTATGTGTGCTCGATGTAAGTTTGTAGGTCCCTCGGAGGTTGAGGTTAAACCTATTCCTTGTTATATCTAACACACTAGCAAGTGCGGAATCCAATCTAGCATGCAAACCGAGATAGAACACGACAATGATAAACACACAAGACTCAACGATTAACACCTCTTGTATTAATACGTATGAAAGGTCGGTTACAGCACAAGGTTTACAAATGTATTCTGTAAACTCTCTCTAACTCTCGTGTGTGTATGTTTTCTGCTCTGAGTGTTCTCTAAATGTCTCACTTTTTGAAAGTGAACACAACACATGGGTATTTATACCCAACACAGCTCGCCTGGTCGAAGGATCAGACAGACTGATCGTAAGATCATCTGTCGATCTGAAACCTACCGAAGGATCACATATACCTCGAAGGATGATATCCTTCGAGGTTCATCCATCGAAGGTTCATCTTTCGAGCTCATCGAAGGATCTAGACTATCCTTCGATGACACATCCTTCGACACAGACATGTTACAACCATTTTCTAACTGTTTGGCCAAGTCAAACCAGGAGGATGGTTGACTTGGTCAAACTTACAAGACTAAGAAAGACATCGTTTGGTATCATGACATAATACAGACACAGTACAGACACAAGTGCACCAACAAACTCCCCCTTGGCTGTAGCTTTGTCTCGATCTTACTTCTTAATTCTTGTAGGTCCCTCGTGTCTTCAAGTCTTTCACGTCCTTTTAAGTCTTCAATGTCGGAGGATCTTTAAAGTCTTCACGTCTTGAAAGTAGAAAGTGTACCAACAAACTCCCTGTTTCATGTAGGAAGTGTGTTGACAAACTCCCCCTTAACATAAGCTCCCCCTTGAGTTATGCTCGTGAAATACTTGTTCTTTATGAATTGAGATCCTTGTGGTGTTGATGATGGTCAGCGGCAACTCGATCATCTTCATCATTTGAGTGCCTTCACGTCGTGTCTTCATTCCAAAGCTTGTCATCGACCATGTTCTCCTTGCCTTTAGAATCTGCACATGCAAGAAATCTAAACGCGTAATGAGAACAACTGCTTGGAATATCATAAGTAAACGACACACATGTGACCATTGTTCAATCAACTACCGTCCGACAGTTTGAAAGTTTAATAAATTTGTCAATTTCAGTTTTTTAACTTTCAAAACTTGCAAATTTCGACCGTTATGAAGATTTAGTCGATTTGGTTTTCGTTCAGGTTTCAGGTAACGAAGACTCGAGCTCCAACATCGTACGATCGAAAATAAAATAGAAATAAAATCTTTTTGGCTTTTATAAAGTTTATATTAAAACACACTTAAAATCTTTTTGGAAATTTTTGAATATATCAAATGTAAAGACTGAAAGCAGTAAATAAGTATATACAGACATTCTTTTTGCGAGTTTCGAGGGTAAGAGAATCATATCAGTGTACGGTCATGCCAAAACGCTCTTGTTGTTCAATTAGTTAACATTAAGATAAGCATCCTATAACAATTATCGGTATTGTTGTCCACATAAGCTCAACTTATCAGATGTAATCATGGCGAGGGGATACGTTAAGGTATGATTTATACTTACCGACCGGTGTTCATCCACATCACGACACATTCCCGTATCAAGGTATGCACGAGGGTTCATCTTACCGGTGAGTATACCGATTATCATCTGTTTGACCGTATATGATGTGAGATTCTCACTTATTTTGATTGAAAACAAGCCCTTTGTGATATAATCACTTATTGATGAGGAACTTGATTTTCGTATGCATGAGGGCACAGGAGCAAGTCCGTGAACAGGTTAGTACTTTCGTACAGCAGAGAGACGAACTTGACTCCCGGAAAAATGTGATATTTTATCACTTATTTTGTTTGGACATGTGATTGTTTATCACTTATTGAGGTCGTATGCAGTATGTACACGTATGTATAGTATCATGGAAGATCTAGACTTGCGTCCCCGTTATTTTTCGGTAAAAGATACAACCATGATACCCAGATGATAAGCAGCATAAAGACCGAATATCTCAGAACCTCGGCAATCTCTCAAACGAAATTTCGGTACCAAGACCATATGCCAATGAGTGGTTCCCACCTGGTCTTCAGTCGGATTTAAGTTTATATCACCCTGCACACTTTAAAATGATTGTGAGCCTACCGATACATCTTATATAGAGCTGCTTATCGTTTTTCATTTTGCATTTCAGTTTAAAGAGGTTTGGACAGACCACTGATGTACTATCATTTTCTCTTTTGCGTGCCAGGAAACTCATTTTTGATTTTCTATTGTTTTTGTGTTTTTGAAATTTTTCGATGTTTTTGGATTTTCAAATTTTTGGATTTTGGATTTACTCCCCCTAAAATCAATAAACTAAGACAAATTTAAAACACAAAGGTATTTACAAAAATGATTTTCCGATGTTGGTTTTACTCTTGCTTGACCTTAATGCCGTTTACCAATAACAAATAGTCAAATCTTGATTTGTCAAATGCTTTGGTAAAAAGGTCGGCACGTTGGTCATCGGTGTGGACGTAAGCAACATCGATTAGCCTTTTCTCAAAGAAATCACGTATGAAATGATACTTAATTTCGATGTGCTTAGTCTTTGAATGCTGCACAGGATTTCTAGTGATCTGTAAGGCAGCAGAATTATCAACGTAAATAGGAGTAGTTAGGAATTCAAAACCGTAGTCGCGCATTTGTTGTTGGATCCATAGGACTTTGGAGCAACAACTTGAGGCAGCAATGTATTCAGCTTCGCATGTTGATGTAGCGACGCACGTCTGCTTCTTGCACTGCCATGTGACTAGGCGATTTCCCAAAAACTGACATCCAGCCGTTGTGGATTTGCCGTCGATTTTGCATCCGCCAAAATCAGAATCACTGAATGCGATCAAGTCAAAGTTATTATCCCTAGGGTACCATAGACCGGTGTCAGGGTAACCCTTCAAATAACGAAAAATCCTTTTTACAGCTGCAAGATGTGAGGCCTTCGGGTTGACTTGATATCTGGCTAGCAGGCACGTTGGGTACATTATATCTGGTCTTGATGCTGTGAGGTACATAAGAGATCCGATCATCGCGCGGTAGTATGAGGGGCTAACAGATTCACCCTTCAAGTCTGGAGTAATTCCGTGATTTTGCGGCAATGGGGTACCGATGGGCGTTGCATCAGACATCTGGAACCGGCTCAAGATGTCACCAACATATTTAGTCTGATGGATGAATATCCCAGACTCGGTTTGTTGTACTTGTAGTCCCAAAAAGAAAGTCATTTCCCCCATAGCACTCATCTCGAATTTATCCTGCATAATGCGCTCGAAATTCCTACACAAGACATCATTTGTAGAACCAAATATAATATCATCAACGTATACCTGTACCAGTAGAAGATCTCCATCTTGTTCTTTGATGAAAATAGTACAATCGATAAGACCTCTGCGAAATCCATTCTCCAGCAAATAATTAGATAAGGTTGCGTACCAAGCTCGCGGTGCTTGATGTAGACCATAGAGAGCTTTGTTGAGCAACCAAACCCGATCGGGATGGATAGGATCTTCAAAACCTGGAGGCTGTTCGACGTACACCTCTTCTTCTACCACACCATGTAAGAATGCACTTTTCACGTCCATCTGGTATACCTTGAAACCTTTGAATGAGGCATAAGCCAGAAAGATCCGAATTGCTTCTAGACGTGCAACAGGTGCATACACTTCGTTGTAGTCGATCCCTTCTATTTGACGAAAACCTTGAACGACTAGCCTTGCTTTGTTTCGAATAACGATTCCACGGTCATCCTTTTTGCATTTAAACACCCAACGGGTACCAATCTTCTTGTAACCAGCAGGTTTCTCTACGAGTTTCCAGACACCAAGCTTCTGGAATTGTTGCAGCTCTTCCTGCATAGCTTCAACCCATGAGTTATCTTTCAAAGCTTCTTTCCAAGTTCTTGGCTCTTCCTGTGAGACATAACACGCGAAAGACCAATCATTTTGTTGACCAGATTCTCTAATCGTCGCATACAAGCCTGCATTGTTGTTGTTTCGCAACATGTTTCTCGTTTGAACGCCACTCTGTACATTTCCGATGATGTTTTGTTGAGGATGGGTATTGTGAATCATTGTTTCTGGATTATCTTGAATTGGAATGTTTGTACCCAGATTGTTGAGATTGAGATCAACAACCAATTCAATGCCCGGAATTGCCGAAGAGGATGATGCAGTAGCTTCAGCTGTTCTAGGAACAACCACTGGAGGAGTACCCTCTGAAGTACCATGAACTGCTGTTGTTGGAGCTTCTTGATCTGCATCTAGAAATTCATCATCCTCTGAAGATTCGTTCAATTCGGTAGCATCGTGAAAATCCTCATTGTCGAGAGCATTATTGTTCACTGAAGTTGGTTCTTGATTGACAATAATGGGACGAACCAACGGTGAATCTGTTGCATTGTCACTCTCGAAAAACATCCTAGCCGCAGCGTTTTCTTCAACTGCTTCAACATTGATCGAATTGAAAAAGTCATCGTACTCAAACATCCAAGGCTGACCAGGATTTCTGACTGGTAAAGTGTGCCTTTGTACTCTGACTTCAGACCATTCCTCGACCCTTTTAGTCTCTAGATTCCAGACTCTTAAGTTCGGGGTGGAATACCCAAGAAAGTATCCTTCAATGGCTCTTGCCCCAAACTTTCCATTAGGATCGATTAGAGTGCACGGAGCTCCAAACGGTTCAAGATATGACAAATCTGGCTTCCGTTTGTTAATAAGCTCAAAGCAGGTCATGTTGTGCCGTTTGACTGTAAGGACTCGGTTCAACGTATAACATGCAGAGGCCACAGCTTCAGTCCAAAAAGGAATCGGCAATTGTGACTCTACCAACATAGTCCTAGCAGTCTCGATCAATGTGCGGTTCTTACGTTCAGCGACGCCATTTTGTTGAGGAGTATAAGCCGCACTAAATTCGTGAAGAATACCTTTTGAGATGCAAAACTCCGCCATGGCATGATTTTTAAATTCAGTACCATTGTCGCTACGTATCCGCCTAACCTTCAACTTATATAGATTCTCAATCTGAATGATCAAGTTTTTGATAATACCGAAGGTTTCACTCTTGTGTGCCATGAACGCCACCCAAGAAAATCTTGAATAATCATCAGTAATCACGAGGCAATATTGATCATTCCTAATACTTTTGTGCTTGACAGGACCGAACAAATCCATGTGCAAACGTTCAAGAGGAACAGCCACCGTGTTGATTTTCTTTGAAGGGTGTCGCTTCTTCGTTTGTTTTCCTTTCTGGCACGAGACACAGATGTCTTGAAGATGAAAGTTTTTAAGAGGAACACCATTCACCAATTCATTTGACACCAAATGATTCATTTTGCGTAAGTGAATGTGACCCATTCGTCTGTGCCAAGAGATCGAGTCTTTTTCTGTGGCTTTGGAAACGAAACAAGTTGCTTGTGCAGACGTTGTGATAGCTTGGCTCATATCAAGGACATACAAATCATTTATCCTTGGAGCCGACAAGAGAATCCATTCTTTCGGAATTTTGAAGCCGGGTTTCAGCACATAACATCCATTTGCATCAAAGTGTACTGAGAACTGCTTATCACAAATTTGAGAAACACTAAGAAGATTGTGATCAAGTTGTTGTACGAAGTTGATCTTATCAAAGCTAACAACCCCGTTGGAAATCATTCCTTCACCCGTAATATATCCGCCTTTATCTCCAGCAAAAGCAACATAACCTCCTCTAATAGATTTGACGTCGTAGAGAAGCTTCATGTCGCCTGTCATGTGCCTGGATGCCCCACTATCAACAATCCAATGACTACTGATAGTTCCTCCTGGAACACCCTGCACATGAACTCACATAATTAGTTGGAGATGGGGACCCAAGCCATTGTGGTCTTGGGTCTTCCATTTTCATCAACAACAACAACTTCTATTCTTTGATGATTTGAAAATTGTGATGGCCCCCCTGATTCAATAACAGTTTTTGGTTTCCAGGTCTGTTTTGTTTTACCAGTTTGATTGTTTGACAATTTAACTTCGTGATTGTTTGAAGTTTTTGAAAACTTTGAACTTTCTGGTTTAACTGAAACAGATTGTTTTTGAACCACATCAGTTTTAAGTGCCTTTTCAATCACCTTGACTTGTTGGCGTTTCTGTTTCTTTTCCCTTTCTCTTACAAGTCGGGGATCTTGTTTTACAGAAACAGATCGCTTTTGGTGATTGTGTTCACGGGGATCATCATCTTTTCCTTTCAACTTATGAAGATACGGGCAATTTCGAATGATATGCCCAATTGTACCACATTCAAAACATGATCTTCGTTCAACAAACCCCGAAGTATCATGTGATCGTCTTGCCGATGATGAACTTTGTGATCCCGAGGTACTAGGTTTTGAACTATTTTGTTCATTTCTTTTCATCACAGTTGCTTTCTTGACAAAATCTAAGTTAGATTGGTTCTCAAACGTTGCAATTTTGTCCGTTCCCTTAGATTTCACAAAGTTCACCTTCTTGTTCTTCTTTTGATTTGGCTTCCTTTGACTTTGAGTCGGTGTTTTACCTCTTGGCAATTTCTGGTTTCCATATTGTTTTCTAACTTCAGCCTTTGGAATAGGAGGACACTGTGTTACTGTAACATGTGATCCTGTCTTTCCCAAAAACTTACTTGTTGAATTTTCAAAGACTTTACTGATTAATGATTGATTAACATTCTTAATAGGAAAATCTTTGTCTGAATAAATTTTATCATCACCAACAAGAGTGTACAGCAAATCCACACTCTCCGACTCTTTTGCAGACGTGGACTCGGTTGCAGCAGTCTTAGCGGGCTTTGCGGGAGGATCACATAGAATATGATTCTCAAGAGGTATGTCCTCTTCTTTGATTACCGCATCAGACTTTGCTGAATTAGTATCATCAGATTCATCATCAGAAGAATCAACATCCTCAATCACAACTGGAGGATCCTGATTTTGTTCAGCAGTAACAAATGTATCTGCTGACGCATCTGAATCTGATGATACTTCCTTCTTGTATCCGAGTCCTGTAGCAAATTCCTGAACATCTAAAGGAACAGATGGTTCAAAGAAAACTCTATCTTCCTCATCCGGCATGGCATCATAGTTATGTCTCACAGGTGGGGGACATTTCTTGTAACCTATGCATGTGACATCCCGTTTCTCTTTCTGAACATCTATGATGTGATCCAACACATAGCTAGAGCTCAAATAACTGTCTAGCTTAAGTTGGATCGCCTCGCTTTCAGTTTTCACACAAGCCATTTCCTTTTGCATTACCTCAAGACGCGTTATATACAAATTAATGTCAGTTTGTTTTCTGGAAACCATCTTAGTTAACTCGGTTTTATCTTTCTTTAATTTTTCAATTACCGATTTAAACTCCTTTTCATGGTTTTCATAAAACATGTTGGCTTCAGTGCACTTCGAAAGATCAACGGTCAATTTCTGATTGTGAATGAATGTCACATCATATTTCTCTTGCAAAGCCTCGTGTTTGCTTTGCAATTCACACCACTTATCATTCAAAGAAACATGTTTGTCTTGCAAGTCAAACAAACTAGCTTGTAAAGAATCATGTTTGCCTTGCAACTCAGACATGTTTGCCTCTAAATCAGCACATTTAACACTTAATCTAGCACAATTATCACAAATAGCAGCAGTGGGTTCATCGACACATACCTGACTTGATGAACCGTCGACATTAGCCATAAAGGCTGAATGGAGAGAAGACGAAGAATAAGCAGCTTGATCCACCAAAATAGATCTTCTTTGAATTCCTGCTGCAGCTTCTTCCAAAAGCTCATCAATATCTGCATCGACTGACGCACTTGATGTGTCATCCAAATGATCATCGCCTGAACTCGAGGATTCTTCATCCGAACTTCTACTATAACCAGAAGAGTCTTCATTCTCAGAAGATTCACCACCATTGGCGGAAGATTCTCCACCACTGGCGTGATTTAAATCCTTAACCACTTCAGCAAAACATGCTGTTCCATCTGGAGCATCATTTCCCAACTGAATTGACCAATCACAACCTTCATCTACTTGAACCACAAGTGCCTGGTTGGCATTAGATGGTCCTGCTTGACTCTGGTTGTTGACAGGAACCAATGTGCGCTCATTGTTCCTTACTTGGTTCTGATTTGCCCTATTGCCTTGACCTCTGAAAGGATTTTGATTTCCATGTTGAGATGGCCTCGTACATTCACGTTTGAAATGACCACGTTCACCACAATTGAAACACTTGACAGCCTGCTTATCAAACCCATACTTGGTGTCTTTCTTGCTTTCCAAGCTGGTTCTGCCAGTTCTTTCCATGAAATCCTTTGCTCGCCTAACAGCACTGGCAAAGGCCCACTTGATGTCCATCATTTCCATCTCCTCTTTATCGATCTGCTGATAGTCTTCTTGTGTCAGATTAATGTTACCAATCTGACCTTCCACTAATCCACAGTATGCGCTCACCAAAGTGTTTAGCAGCTCCATGTGTTCCTTTGCTACTTCCACACTGACTTTAGAAAAGCTTGAGGTGTCGAGCCGTACTGCATTTGGCTTTGATTGTTGACCAGCAGATGATGTACTTCCATAACACGCTTGCTGTTGAGGAGGAAGTGGATTCCCATACATGTCTGTTGGTCCGGTAGATTGAGGAGGAAGTGGATTCCCATACATATCTGTTGGTCCGGTAGATCGAACAGGTAATGGATTTCCGAACATATCAGTTGCTCTGATAGGTCGTTGGCTTTGCTGTTGTGGTGCTGGTTGAGCAACTGGTTCAAGCGGATTTCCATACATGTCTGTTGGAGGAGGCTTGACCGGAACTTGGATAGTATTGCCATACATGTCTGTGCTAGACACAAACGCTGTTTGAATTGGAGCGTGTGAAGAAGGTTTTGTAGAAGAGCTAGAAGTTCCATAATACATATCAGGATTTTGTGGCACGTGAACTCTTTTTGCCTTGAGAGTTTCTTCCTGATTCTTGTTTTCCAGGAGTTGAACAAAGTCATTGAAGCTTGTTGTAGCTAAAGTGCCATTGTACTTCATGATTTCCAAGAAAGTATTCCATTGAGGTGGCAATGCATCTGCAAACTTTTTCACAATCTCTGCTGGAGTTGTGACAACCTCAAAATTTGCCAATTCAGTCAGCAAATGATTAAATCGACTTGTCAAATCTCCTAAAGATTCATTCTCCATACAAGTAAAACCATCAAACTCTTTCTTTAGCAAGTCTTTTCTCAATTGACGTGTCGCTTCATTTCCTACGCCCCTTGTCTTCAATGCGTCCCACAACCTCTTCGTTGTCTTGTAACTGACAAATTGATGATATATATCTTTACTTAACGCCTGAGTAAGAATGGCATATGCCTTCTTTTCCAAATCATAGACCTTCTTCTGATCTTCCGTAAGATCTGCAAACGTGGCAGCAGATGATGCGGCAACTTCTATTGTTTGATCGAAATCTGTGATGAACCGTAACCACAATTCTGTATTTTGGCCAAGGACGTATGTATGAAATCTGTCAATCCATCCTGGATATTCGTATAAGTGCATCAACTTTGGAGGCCGATTCAAACTTCCGGTTTCGCTCTCGCTTAAGAGAATGCTTTGAATACTTGGAGTTTGATTTGATACGAATGCCCATTCACCGGTAGAAATTGCATTAGCTTGAGAAGATACCGGTGCAGGAGATGACGGAGTACCAAAATACATATCTGTATTTACCGGAGTACCCCACCTTGGATTCATTTTTTATCAAGAAAAATAAAACCTGAAAATCACAAACTTGTTAAACATAAACAGACTAAGGTCGAAGGATCAAGACTTGTTCGAAGGATCAACAGTGTTCGAAAGATCACTGTTGAATTTCGAACAATGATTTCGAAAGATTCTCCAAACGAAGGATCCTTATCTTTCGAAAAGGAGCTGTAGACCGAAAGATGTATGCTTCGAAAAGATTCCTTGGATTGAAGGATAAGTCACAGACTTCGAAGGATGTTCGAAGGATGATTATCTATCGAACCTCCTTTGATCGAAAGATGATCTTTCGACTTCGAAGGATATCCTTCGATCTAGTCTGACACAGTTGACAAAAGTGACAGGTTGGTGAAAAAGTTGATGGGTTGGAAGAAACTTTCGGCAGAAGGTATGTTCAGACCATACTTTCTGCCAAAACAGATTTTGAACCAATAAAATATTACCGAAAATCGAAGTAACAACCCAGAAACCGGTCACCGGAGTAAGCCGGAATTTGGCCGGAAAACACCAAATTTCTTAAAAACAAGTTTTTAAGTTACCCAACCCGTCTTTTAACACACCCGGTTAGTTTAGAACACGTTTTAACGTCTGGAAAAGCGAGAAAAACAGTAAAAACGGGTGCTAAACCAAGTGAGTTTTTGTCCAAAACACTCCAAAGTCTTGTAAAAACTCGGTTTTTAACAAGGAAAAGAGCCACGGCTCTGATACCACTTGTAGGTCCCTCGGAGGTTGAGGTTAAACCTATTCCTTGTTATATCTAACACACTAGCAAGTGCGGAATCCAATCTAGCATGCAAACCGAGATAGAACACGAAAATGATAAACACACAAGACTCAACGATTAACACCTCTTGTATTAATACGTATGAAAGGTCGGTTACAGCACAAGGTTTACAAATGTATTCTGTAAACTCTCTCTAACTCTCGTGTGTGTATGTTTTCTGCTCTGAGTGTTCTCTAAATGTCTCACTTTTTGAAAGTGAACACAACACATGGGTATTTATACCCAACACAGCTCGTCTGGTCGAAGGATCAGACAGACTGATCGTAAGATCATCTGTCGATCTGAAACCTACCGAAGGATCACATATACCTCGAAGGATGATATCCTTCGAGGTTCATCCATCGAAGGTTCATCTTTCGAGCTCATCGAAGGATCTAGACTATCCTTCGATGACACATCCTTCGACACAGACATGTTACAACCATTTTCTAACTGTTTGGCCAAGTCAAACCAGGAGGATGGTTGACTTGGTCAAACTTACAAGACTAACAAAGACATCGTTTGGTATCATGACATAATACAGACAAAGTACAGACACAAGTGCACCAACAAAGTTTGACCAAGTCAACCATCCTCCTGGTTTGACTTGGCCAAACAGTTAGCACATTGTTTGTAAGATGTTTGTGTCGAAGGCTGAGTAATCGAAGGATTGGTTATATCCTTCGATGAGCTCGAAAGATAATGTCTTCGAAGGATATAGATGGACCTCGAAGGATATCATCCTTCGAGGTATATGTGGATCCTTCGATAGGCTTCTGATCGATAGATGATCCTTCGATCAGTCTATCTGATCCTTCGACCAGACGTGCTGTGATGGATATATATATCCATGTAATGTGTTCACTTCATAAAACAGAGAAAAAAAAGTGTGTGTGAGAAGGGAGTGAACTCAGTCTTGTAGAGAGCATTTTCAGTTGGTAAAGGGCTGTAACCGTGTCCACTGAAATACAAGAGAAAACTTTGATATCTCGTGTGTCTACTGTTGATACACTCTGTGTGGACGCGACTCGGCTCGGTTCAACTCGGCCTTGAAGACTTGAAGACACGAAGATCGAGACAAAGCTACAGCCAAGGGGGAGTTTGTTGGTGCACTTGTGTCTGTACTTTGTCTGTATTTCGTCATGATACAAAACGATGTCTTTAATGTAAGGTTGATGTAAGTTTGACCAAGTCAACCATCCTCCTGGTTTGACTTGACCAAACAGTTAGAAAAATGTTGTAAGCTGGTTGTGTCGAAGGATGTGTCATCGAAGGATTGTTTTATATCCTTCGATGAGCTCGAAAGATGAACATTCGATAGATGAGTTCGAAACATAAACCTTCGATGGATGATCTCGAAGGATATCTCGAAGGATATCATCCTTCGAGGTATTTGTGAATCTTTCGATGGCTTTCTGGTCGACAGATGATCTTTCGATCAATCTGTCTGATCCTTCGACCAGACCTGCTGTGTCGGGTATATATACCCATGTAGTGTGTTGTGTGAAGTGTGAGAACACAAAGTGAGAACACATAGTGAGACACAAGAGAGACAGAAACAGAGAGAGCATTCTGTTGAGAGCACACACACGAGAGAACTTTGAGAGTTTGCAGAATACATCTGTGAACATTGGACTTGTAACCGAACCTTTCATACGCATTAATACAAGTGGTGTTAATCGTTGAATGTTGTGTGTTGTGTTTTTGTGTGTGCTTGTTCTCGTATAAAGTCTCGGTTGCATGCTAGCTTGGATTCCGTACTCGCTAGTGTGTTTGATATAACAAGGATAAGGTTTTATCTCATCCTCGAGAGGGACCTACAAGTGGTATCAGAGCTTTGGCTCTTCTCCTTGTTAAAACCGAGGTGTTCTTGTTGTTTTTCGGGTACTGAAAAGTTATATTTTTCTGAAAAACTTTGTTAATCGGGTTTAAATCTTGTTGTTTTGCTGGAAGTTCTTATAAAAATCACTTTTTCTTTCATGTTCACATTTTAGAAGTTGATTTTTAGTGAAGTTTTAAGCAAAACCGGGTTTCGGAAGTTTGTAGTTTTACCGGAAAACCCATTGTGTTCATATTATCTTCAAGTGTTCTTCAAAGTTTACATCTTTTGATCTTGTTTAGTTATTTTCGAAAGTTGTTGGTGTATTGGATAGGGTGAACTGATTAAAATAATCATACAAAATCTGTTTTTGCAGAAAATGATGGTCTGAACCATACTTTCTGCCGAAAGATTTACCAACCCGTCACCTTTTTCACCAACCTGTCACCTGTTTGTCTGCTGTGTCAGTACTCATCGAAAGATATCCTTCGAGGTCAAAAGATCATCTTTCGATCAAGGAGGTTCGACAGATACCCATCGTTCGAACATCTTTCGAAGTCAGTGAGTTATCTTTCGAGCCAAGGAGTCTTTTCGAAGGATATATTGTTCGAGCTACTGTTACATTTCGAAAGATAAGGATCCTTCGTCTTGGTGAATCTTTCGAAGTCTTTGTTCGAAATTCAACAGTGATCTTTCGAACACTGTTGATCCTTCGAACAAGTGTCTATCTTTCGAACAGGTGTTGATCTTTCGATCTTTGTCTGTTTAAGTTTAACAGGTTGTGCTTTTCAGGTCTTTCGATTCTTGATCCTTCGGCTGGTTGTTTTCCTTCGAGATTTTAACATAGTTTGTGAAAATTAAATTTTTAAAAGGAGAAAACCTATTTTTCAAATTTTAAATCAATTTTCGCTTAATATATTAATTTTCATAAAATGGGAACAAACAGTCAGTGGGATCCATCCGCGTGGACTCAAATAACTTCGACTCCACAATCATCAGCTATGCAATCTACGCAATCTACGTCAGATTTCGACAAAACTGCATGGATGCGAGCTATTGCCCCACCTCAAGCTGCAATGATAACTGCAAATCAATGGGCTTTGGTCACAAATCAAAGCAACAGCATTCAATCTATGATGCAGAACGACAGTGAAACTGGTACAAGCACAAAACCGCCAAAGTTAAATCACATCAATGATTGGGGATGGTGGAAAGAAAGGCTGAGAACTTATGTTCAGGGACAAGGTCAAGATCTATGGATGTGCTTCTTCACAGCTTTTGAAAATGAGTTGGAAGTTGCAGGATCTAATCCACAAACTTACAGCACTTTGTCTGAAGAAGATAAGAAGAAGTTTGAGTTAGAAAAGAAAGCATTCATGATTCTCACCCAAGCTCTTCACAAAGACATTTACCACCAGTTCGTTTACTGCACGACTACTAAAAGCTTGTGGGATATGCTCACGTTACGTTGTGAAGGAAATGCTCAATCTAGAAAGATTAAGCAAGAATTACTGAAGAAAGAGTTTGAAGGATTCACGTGTTTGGAGAATGAGACTTTGGCAGATTTATCTACAAGGTTTCATCACTTGTTGAGCGAGATGTTTGCTTTTAAAGTCACTGCCACTCCACAAGAATTGGTGAAGAGATTCGCTGATAGCTTACCAGCAAAGTGGAGCAGTTATCTTGAAATTCTCAAAGAAAATGGTGTTCTAGACACAATCACCGTTTATGAATTAATTCAAAGATTGGAGAATAAGGATGTAGAAGAAAAGCTTAAAGCAAAAAGGACACAAACTCCTCAAAATCCAGAAATGTACTTTGGGATTGCAGGAGGTATCAGTGGAGAAAAACCAGCTTCTCAACACGCGAAGCTTCAAACAGCCTTCGTCTCTAACACCGGACCTTCAACAACAGATCAGTTTGATCCTTCAGCTTACATGATGTTTTCAAGACCGAATGTGCAACCGACAGCTCAGCAGCAACAACCGCAACAGCAAGGGTTTTATGGAAGCTCTTCAAACTTTCAAGCCACTTCCAATCCTAACACAGTCAGATTAGACACTTCCAACTTTTCCAAAGTCAGTGTCGAAGTAGCCAAGGAGCATATGGAGATGTTGAATACCTTGGTTAGTGCTTATTGTGGATTAGTTGCAGGTCAGATTGGGAATATCAATCTAACCAATGAAGATTATCAGCAAGTGGATAAAGAAGAGTTTGAAATGATGGATATCAAATGGGCTCTTGCTAGTGCAATTCGAAGAGCAAAGGAGTTTATGGAAAGGACGGGGAGAACCAACTTGGAAAACAAGAAAGACACCAAGTATGGGTTCGACAAGCAAGCTGTCAAGTGCTTTAACTGTGGCGAACGGGGTCATTTCAAAAGGGAATGCACAAGACCAGCTCAGCATGGAAATCAAAATCCGTTCAGAAATCAAGGCAACCAGCAGAACCAGAACGGGAACAATGTTCGTACGTTGATACCTGTCAACAACCAAGGCCAAGCAGGGTCATCAAATGCCAACCGGGGGCTGGTGGTTCAAATAGATGAGGGTTGTGATTGGTCGCTTCAGCTTGGAGAAGGAGGAAATGGTGGAACAGCATGTTTTGCTGAAGTCGTAAAGGATTTAAAGCACGCCAGTGGTGGAGAATCTTCCACAAATGGTGTCGAATCTTCTGAAGATGAAGACAGTTCTGGTTATAGTGGAAGCTCAGATGAAGAAGCCTCCACTTCAGGCAATGATCATGTGGATGAGACATCTAGTGCGTCATTCGATGCAGATATTGATGAGCTTTTGGAAGAAGCTGCAGCAGGAACTGAAAGAAGATCTAATTTGGTGGATCAAGCTGCTTATTCTTCGTCTTATCTCCATTCAGCCTTTATGGCTAATGTCGACAGTTCATCAGGTCAGGTATGTGTCGATGAACCCACTGTAGTTAGCTGTGAAAAGTGTGATAGTTTAAATGTTAAATATGCAGAAAAGGAAAGTCAGTTTGAAAT
Source organism: Helianthus tuberosus (assembly GCA_030545235.1). Lineage (NCBI taxonomy): Eukaryota > Viridiplantae > Streptophyta > Magnoliopsida > Asterales > Asteraceae > Helianthus > Helianthus tuberosus. The sequence goes on from JARYGA010029313.1 coordinate 28,698, forward strand.
CACACACAAACACAATCAACAATTGATTGTAGATCTTTCTAAAGCAACTGAGGCTAACTTGTTTTTAACCAGAAATGAAAAGGAATTTAAAGCAACAATTGCGTCATTAAAACATGATGTTTCAGAATTACAAAAAGCTGTTTTGCGAAAACAACATGCTAACAATGATCTTATAGACACAATTGAAAAGCAGATGGTAGAGTTGGCAACCGCTCGATGTGAATGTGAAACAATCAAGCAGAAATTGGAAAGTTATTCCAATTCCCGCTATGTATTGGATCACATTATTGATGTTCAAAAGAAAAAGGGGGATAAGAAGGGTATGGGATTCAAATCATGTCCTCCCCCAATGAATCACAATTACTCCAAATCGCCTGATGACGAGGATATGCCCCGTTTTGAACCTACTGTGCCACTCGGTCTAGATGACTTTGCAGCAGGCCTCGGGTTCACAACTGGTACATCATCCTCGGGTCAATCAGAATCTGAGAATGAGACAGATTCATCGAGTATTAAGGAACAGAGTCCTCCCATTGTTGAGGATGCTGATTCTTCGGATGATGAATCTGAAGAAATTGTGAAACAACAGTCTAACTCGGTTACAACAGATATTCCAATCGAGAATCACATCCTGTGTGATCCACCAGTGAAACCGAGTAAGACTGAAATGTCAAAAGCAATGGAGTCCCTTGTTTCTACAAGTGAAGAGAATAACTTGTTGTACACGCTCAAAGGAGATAACAAAATCTACTCTAACAAAGATTTTCCAATTAAAAATGTAAATCAAGATTTAATTGAGCAAATTTTTGAAGGATGCACTGATAAGTTTTTGGGAAACAAAAGTGGTGAAGTTACCGTCACTCAATGTGATCCACTTCCGTGTGAACAAATTAGAAAACAATACGGAAACCAAAAACCACCAATTGAGCGAAAACAACAAGTCAACTCCGGAAAGGGTAAGGGACAGGGAAAGAAGGCTCAGAACAAGAATGTTCAAGCACCTAAAGTTCAGCAGCCTAAGACTGAACAACCAAAGGTGCAAAACAAAAGAGCTCCTGTTAAGAAACGAGAACCGAAAATGAACTTTGTTGGATCCACGGGTTCAGACAAACTTGAAACATTTCAGGATAAATCTAACATTGAGTTCATTAGAATTTTAAAACGAAATGATCAGAATAATTACACCCAACATACCAACGGATGTGATTTAGGTCCAAGCACGTCTAGATCACAAAGTTCATGGTCTGGTTCTCCGTCTGATCATCAACATGTTTCTCCGAGGTTTGTAGAGCGGAGAATGTGTTTTGAGTGTGGCACAATTGGGCATATTGTAAGATACTGCCCATACCTGCAAAAGTTGAAGGCAAAAACAAGTGCTCCCCAAGAAACCAATTACCAAAAACGATCATTTTCCCCGAAACAAGACCCACGTGTCTTGAAAGAAAGGGAAAAGAAGTTAAAACAAAAGAATCAAAAGGTAATTGAAAAGGCCTTAAAATCAGAGGTCAAAGAAGAAAAACCTGTTCAAGCAAAACCTAAAACTGTAAAACCAGTAAATGCTAAAACAATTAATGCAAATACTGGTAAAGGACAAACAGCTTGGAAACAAAAACAGGTAATTCAGTCAGGGGGAGCACCACAGGTTCTTTTTCCTAATCATCAAGTGATTGAAATCACTTTTCTTGATGATCAAGGACGACCCAAGTCCACAAAGGCTTGGGTCCCTCTCTCCAACTAATTGATTGAGTGAGTGTGTAGGATATTCCAGGAGGAACTTTCGATAGTCGTAAGATTGTTGATAGTGGAGCATCCTTGCACAAAATAGGCAACAGAAGAAATTGCTGACTTTGATGGAGAGAAAAAGTAAAGGGAAACAGAAATGTCTGTTGAAAGAGAGTGAAAAGCTTCGACAAAATGAAAATCATTTCAAAATGTGAATGTTCAAGGCTTTGATCGGGTCCCCGGGATAGATTCAAATCAAAATGTACGCACCTGCAGCACGTCTGAAGTTCAACAATCTACAAGATGAACGTGCAGTGTACATTTCTTCGTGGTGTGATTGAAGAAAATGTGTTTGTTGAACAAATCAACCGGGTGTGCGGATGCCTTGGCATGGGTTGAACAACCGCACACTACTTCTCAAAGAGAAAGACAAAGACCTTCGCTGGTGCAATGTCGAAGACCAGCCGGACCCAAAGGTTTTTGATCTTGTTGCTGTGAAGGGATTTCAGTAGCTACAAAATCGCCTTTGAAATCCACACCGGGTGGATATCCAGTTTGGGAGAGCACTCAGTTTCCTGTCAATGCACGAAGCAGTTGAAGGATACGGTTTTAAAATTCTAATCTCTCTTTTACTTGTCGATTATTAAGCTGCTTTTTGAATTATTATCTCGTACAACACTCTTTGGCCAGACAATGCTGTCATGGTCCGCACCGCAAACCGACATGCCAACTGATTTTTCCAAAATTCGATACATCATTTCTGATTAAAACTTAATTTTGGTAAACGGCATTGAGGTAAAACATGAGTTAACCAACATCGGAAAATCATTTTTGTAAATATCTTTGTGTTTTAAATTTATCTTAGTTTATTGATTTTAGGGGGAGTAAACCAAATTTGAAAATCCAAAAACATCGAAAAAAATTTCAAAAACACAAAAACAATAGAAAAGCAAAAATGAGTTTCCTGGCGAGAAAAAGAGAAAATGATAGTACATCAGTGGTCTGTCTAAACCTCTTTAAACCCTTAAATGCAAAACGATAAGCAGCTCTATATAAGATGTATCGGTAGGCTCACAATCATTTTAAAGTGTGCAGGGTGATATAAACTTAAATTGACTGAAGACTGGGTGGGAACCATTCATTGGCATATGGTCTTAGTACCGAAATTTCGTTTGAGAGGTTGCCGAGGTTCTGAGATATTCGGTCTTTATGCTGCTTATCATCTGGGTATCATGGTTGTATCTTTTACCGAAAAATAACGGGGACGCAAGTCTAGATCTTCCATGATACTATACATACGTGTACATATTGCATACGACCTCAATAAGTGATAAACAATCACATGTCCCTCAAAATAAGTGATAATATATCACAAATTCTTTCCGGGAGTCAAGTTCGTCTCTCTGCTGTATGAAAGTACTGACCTGTTCACGGACTTGCTCCTGTGCCCTCATGCATCGAAAATCAAGTTCCTCATCAATAAGTGATTCTATCACATAGGGCTTGTTTTCAAACAAAAATAAGTGAGAATCTCACATCATATACGGTCAAACAGATGATAATCGGTATACTCACCGGTAAGATGAATCCTCGTGCATACCTTGATACGGGAATGTGTCGTGATGTGGATGAACACCGGTCGGTAAGTATAAATCATACCTTTAACGTATCCCCTCGCCATGATTACATCTGATAAGTTGAGCTTATGTGGACAACAATACCGATAATTGTTATAGGATGCTTATCTTAATGTTAACTAATTGAACAACAAGAGCGTTTTGGACATGACCGTACACTGATATGATTCTCTTACCCTCGAAACTCGCAAAAAGAATGTTTGTAAATATTTATTTAATGTTTCCTGTTTATGCATCTTTGTATATATTTATTTATTGCTTTCCGCCTTTACTTTTGAAAAATGAAAATTTCAAAAAGATTTTAGGTGTGTTTTAATTTAAACTTTATAAAATCCATTAAGATTTTTCTTCTAGTTTATTTTTGATTGACCGATGTTGGAACTCGAGTCTATCCTACCCAAAATCCTGATCGTAAGCTGGAAAACAATTGCGTCTTCATAAACAGTCGAAGTTAACGAGTTTTGAAAGTTAAAGGATTAAAATGAATATTTTTCTAAACTTTCAAACTGCTGTCGGTTGGTGTTTGATTGAGATTTGATCTCATATGTGTCATTAGTTTAAATGTTAACTATATTCCAAGCGGTTGTTCTCATTATGCGTTTAGCTTTCTTGCATGTGCAGATGCTAAAGGAGAGAAGAACATGTTCGATGAAAAGCTTTGGAATGAAGACACGAAGTGGAGGCACTCAAAGGATAAAATGATCGAGTTGCCGTTGTCCCTTCATCAACACCACAAGGATCTGAAGAATTGTCAAGTCAAAAGATTCACGAGCATGACTCAATGGAGAGTTCAATCTAAGGGGGAGTTTATTGACACACTACCTAAGTTAAATGGGGAGTTTGTTGATACACTTTCTACTTACGACGCGTGAAGACTTTGAAGATCCTCCGACATGAAAGTCACAGAAGACGAACCATCACGAGTAGCGTCCAAGGGGGAGTTTGTTGATACACTCTGTGTGGACGCGACTCGGCTCGGTTCAACTCGGCCTTGAAGACTTGAAGACACGAAGATCGAGACAAAGCTACAGCCAAGGGGGAGTTTGTTGGTGCACTTGTGTCTGTACTTTGTCTGTATTTCGTCATGATACAAAACGATGTCTTTAATGTAAGGTTGATGTAAGTTTGACCAAGTCAACCATCCTCCTGGTTTGACTTGACCAAACAGTTAGAAAAATGTTGTAAGCTGGTTGTGTCGAAGGATGTGTCATCGAAGGATTGTTTTATATCCTTCGATGAGCTCGAAAGATGAACATTCGATAGATGAGTTCGAAACATAAACCTTCGATGGATGATCTCGAAGGATATCTCGAAGGATATCATCCTTCGAGGTATTTGTGAATCTTTCGATGGCTTTCTGGTCGACAGATGATCTTTCGATCAATCTGTCTGATCCTTCGACCAGACCTGCTGTGTCGGGTATATATACCCATGTAGTGTGTTGTGTGAAGTGTGAGAACACAAAGTGAGAACACATAGTGAGACACAAGAGAGACAGAAACAGAGAGAGCATTCTGTTAAGAGCACACACACGAGAGAACTTTGAGAGTTTGCAGAATACATCTGTGAACATTGGACTTGTAACCGAACCTTTCATACGCATTAATACAAGTGGTGTTAATCGTTGAATGTTGTGTGTTGTGTTTTTGTGTGTGCTTGTTCTCATATAAAGTCTCGGTTGCATGCTAGTTTGGATTCCGCACTCGCTAGTGTGTTTGATATAACAAGGATAAGGTTTTATCTCATCCTCGAGAGGGACCTACATCTACCCTTTCTCTTTGTGGCTTGTGCTCTCATATAAACTACCGGTTTGCATTCTAGCTTGGATTCCGCACTTGCTTGTGTGTTAAACATAACAAGGATAAGGTTTGACCTCATCCTCCGAGGGACCTACAGTTTTTTATATAATACTTTTTGCATATTTTTTTTAACTTTGGAGAATTATTGTAGAATTTTTTAATATATTTTTGCAGATTTTTTGTGGATTTTTCACAGTTTTTTTGTAGAATTTTTGCAGATTTTTTTTGGAGTTAATTACATAGTTAGTCCCTGTGGTTTGCACAAAATAACATACTTAGGTACTAATAGTTTAAAATCACCTTCTAAGGTATTAACTTTTCCTTTTGTAACGTTTGGATGTATTAACTTCTAGGGTATCAACATAGTTAGTCCATGTGGTTTGCACAAAATAACATACTTGGGTACCAATAGAGTGTGATTTTAAACCTAGAAATAACGTTAATACCTCCAAACGTTACAAAATGAAAAGTTAATACCCTAGAATGTGATTTTAAACTATTAGTACCTAAGTATGTTACTTTGTACAAACCACATGGACTAACTATGTAATTAACTTTTTTTTGAATATTTGCAGAAGTTTTTATTTTTTTACAAAAAATAATTACTCATATTTTTTGCTGATTCTAATTCTGTGAGTAATCTAATTTAACTTTGGGTAGAAAAATAAAAAGAAATGTATAAATTAGGTAAAAAATTAAAGAAATATAGAAAAGTACCCAAATAGGTAAATACTTTTTGTATCTACACTAGTTTTGGAAAAAACTCATTATTATTTAGTTAATTATTTAATATGAGAGATTCACGGAAAAATAATGATAAGGAGGGTAACAAGTGTAAAAAAAGATTTTTCCTATATCAAAATCTTTATATATAGGGAGGCAAAGTACACATATACTTGAAGGCATCCAACCTTTATATGAATGGGAAGATTACTAAACTTTGCTGGGTTTACAAATACAATACATATAATAATAATGTTGATCAATTCTTTATCAATCATAATAGAAACAAGTGTACCCGATAATCTAGAAACTACAAAGATTGAAGCAGACATATTCTTGATTGATCAAGTTACCGTTTAGGGTATATGGTTAGGATGACTTTATTTGAATTCCCGACGTTACTTTGGTTTAATTTGAATTCTCAAACAAGTCGTTAAATTTTGTTGAATTTGTCGGAATGTGTGGTTTAAAACCTGGATAAATAAAAAATAAAAAGAATAATTTTAAGCCCAGGGGCCAAATAGGGACAATATGTCATTGCTATACGGTTTCTAGGTTTAAAATGATTATATTAAATACAATTTTTTTAATTAACTATATAAATATATATTTTGTCACAACCCTATCGTCGCTACAGGGAAAGCTATGGCGATGGTAGATCGACGGATGATTCATAAATCCATGAACCAACGGACATGACCTCTATAGCGACGACATGGTGTAAAAGAGCTCTAACGACGACACGCTAAACCCCAAAATTTGTTGTCGGTAAAAATCTAATTGCTTGTTGTGAAGGTGGTGGTTCTCAAGCAATAAAGTAGGAATATAACAAGTTCATGGATGGTGCAAGATATCTACTGTATGAGCTTATTAACGTATATAAGTTTATCAAGCTTTTAAAAGCATATTTTTGGTTTCAACTAGCATGAAGTGTTCTTGGATTGTAATTGTAATTGAAACTTCAACTTTTGTTTTTAACGTTTTGTAAATTCTTTGAAGACATCCAAACATGGTTGATATATATGTTAAATTTGAGACTGATATATGACAAATGATAAATAATAAGATCGTCCAAAAACCATCATCCATTGCTTTTGCCAAAACACATCAACCAACATCCAAATGTACAAAATCATGAAGTATCATCAAAAACCATCAAAAACCAAATGAGTATGATCCAAAAACTATCAAACTGTTATCAAAACGTGACAAACCCAAATGCTTTACTTATGGTTTTTTCATGCCAAAAACATACGTCACAGTGCACCGGTTGCAAAACGTATTATCGGGGAATTCCCCCGCTGCTTTCTTGTTGACATAAAAGGGGTATTCCCACAAGGGGAACCTAACCTTTTTAATCACTACCAGCCCGTGTTCTCTGGCGATTTTTTCAATATTCCAAAGGTTATAAGGCCAGTTGGTTTTTATTGAGACGTGAATTTCTCCTGTCACTGGATGAATCATGGGGCAACTGTTAGAGAAGAAGTCATCCAGCAGCAGTTGATTTTCCCTAAAAATTATGAAATGAAACAAAAAAAAGATCAGTAATTAAGGCCCAAGGGTAAAGTTTAATATAATATATAAAAACCAAAGAACAATGACAAATGAATTTAGTTGGTTAATAAATTTAAAATGCAATTAATTAAGAAGACAGATGAATCCAAATCATAATTTGTAGTTTGACCAGTTGCATAGCCTTTACTTCTGTGAAAGAATGATCTGAACTTGAATCCAATGAATCAAGTATCATACTTTAATTTCTTCAAAACACATTCATGTCTTGACTTTTCTTCATGCATCTAGCGACCAGATGGAGCCGTATGCAAAGAAAAAGAAAATCGAACTTGATCCAATAATCATTACAGATCACATCCTCTGCTGTGGGATGTTTTTATGTCATCGCCTTTTTGTTTCGCCTATACTATAATGGATTCTCCTTTCTGGTAGGCAAAAACCTAACCCATTTCTTTATGCATTTCCTTGTCTCATTTCTTCTGTATCTATCTGATTGAGAGTAACAGAAGAAAGAGGAAGACTGATCTCCTTAACCAACAACAACTAATATAAAACCAACCTAACAGCTCTCAACAACCATCAACTGATCTGCTTCAAGAACCGATGATGCGGTAATGTAAGCTGGTTCACTTAATTATGAAGCTAATCCATCTAAAACCAATATCCTAACCGGCCGGTTCATTACCTTCTTAATTCGAGGCTACCATATATGCTTCCTCATATCTCTTGCCCAGCATCGCTTTCAGGCAGAATAGGATGCTTCCATCTCTTCGGACCTGTGCCTTACAAAACCAAAACCATGGGTTTCTCCACTCAACAGCCCTTCTGTTTCTCACGTTCCATCTCACCCAACTTGCATACAAATACATCCGATCCTACTCTTTAATTTCCCCAGCCACTCGAGTCCTCCTCCTTTACAAACCTACACTAGACGCCCTAAGCCTATAGCCTCATCTTCACATCCTACTCAAACTTGTACACCGACCCAATCACAATGTATTATTTATACACCACCTCTTACTTCTACCAAACAAGCTCTAAAACATCCTCTTTGGTCGGTTTTAAGCATAAATCGCAAACTAAGTCTAATATTACATGAAATATTATTAAAAAACTAACCGTATAACATTGGGATCTGAGTCTGCTCCATGGGTTCCACAATGTGGGCGGTTAAAGATTATAATATCATATGGTACCCTCCCATTTACGTAGGAGTTTTCTCGCATTTTAGTTACGTCAACACCAAATCGAATGTTTACACCACGCTTAATAGATTGCACAATGTGGAACTCCACATCTTTGAACATTGTTTTTAACAGATCTGTTGAAAATCATCTATCAGTTAGTTAACCACGTGTGTCATTTGATTAAAAAAAAAACAAACAATTGTATAGATCGATCACCTTGGGACTGCAACGTAGATGCAACTATGTTTGTTGCAACTCCAAACCTTGCAGCCAGGCTATGGGTGAAACTAAAATTTCCGTCACCAACAATCAGTATGTTTTTATCCCGAGTATATAAACTTGTTCTGCCGTGATAGTAGACACCGGTAGCTGCTCCCATCAATCTTTCTTTTTCATTTAACTCAAACAGTTCCTCCATGTTTCTTCTGTGACCTATTATATAAACAACCAAAAAAAATTAACATACATACGGGCCATAGAATCGAGCCACAATTCGGCTCATAGAGCCAAGCCATCGAGCCGAACACCTTGGCTCTAGCTCGGCTCGATTACAAAACGAGCTGGCTCGGCTTGAAAACCAAACCAGCTTTTTGAACAACCCCTGTTTAGATGCATGTTCTCTGTTATTTTGCTTGTTTACGTACACCGAGTCACTGATGCCTTGTTTAAACTTCAAAGAAACAATATACAACAGTAGGCTTGTGCCTTAGTGATTTATTTATTATTTTTTTTTTGAAACTTTAGGAAGAGTTATTACCCGAAGGAAACCGCTTCTTTCTTGCGGCCATTGCCGGCCACTTCTTCGTTGTGTCCACAGGCGGCCACTTCATTGATACTTCCATTGGAGGCCACATTGAGACTTTTGTGGCAGCCGGAGAGCAGAAAAGGAATGCTGGGCCACTTTCGAGTGACATCATCATAGGATCCATGGGTACTGATTTGTTTAGAAAAATCACACAAGAAACACCTGCAATGAATGATCACAAACACACACACACACACACACATTTAATGATCTAGAACATACTTAATGATAAACAATCAAACCCACATTTAATGATCTTAGGAAAAGCCCTACGTTGAATTAAACCCACATTTAATGATCTTAGCAAAAGCCCTACGTACGTTGAATCTAAGATAAACAATCAAACCTTCAAATGGATGATTACACCTTCAAATTTTCTTAACCAAAAGCAAGTTTTCTAGAGAGAGAAACATTTCTAGAGAGAGAGAGTGTGGATATCATTGTGAAAATGGAACAAAACAGATGAATAAAAACCCTACCCTACGTTGAATCTAAGATAAACAAACCTTCATATGGAAACACAAACAAGCAGTGAAATCGCACCTTCAAATCTTCTTAACCAAAAGCAAGCTTTCTAGAGAGAGAAAACATTTGTAGAGAGAGAATGTGGATATGACTGTGAAAATGGAAGTTTTCTAGATAAATCAAACCTTCGAAACTCAAACAAACATTGAAATGATTACACCTTCAAATTTTCTTAACCAAAAGCAAGTTTTCTAGAGAGAGAAACATTTCTAGAGAGAGAGTGTGGATATCATTGTGAAAATGGAACAAAACAGATGAATAAAAACCCTACCCTACGTTGAATCTAAGATAAACAAACCTTCAAATGGAAACACAAACAAGCAGTGAAATCGCACCCTTAAAATCTTCTTAACCAAAAGCAAGCTTTCTAGAGAGAGAAAACATTTGTAGAGAGAGAATGTGGATATGACTGTGAAAATGGAAGTTTTCTAGATAAATCAAACCTTCGAAACTCAAACAAACATTGAAATGATTACACCTTCAAATTTTCTTAACCAAAAGCAAGTTTTCTAGAGAGAGAAACATTTCTAGAGAGAGAATGTGGATATGATTATGAAAATGAAAGAAAACTACGTTGAATCTAAGCAGAATATAAGTAACAAGCAGTAAGTAAAATGATGCACCTTCAAATCTTCTTAGCCAAAAGCATGTTTTAGAGAGAGAAACTTTTCTAGAGAGGGGATGTCATATGATTATGAAAATGGAAGAAAAGGGTGAAAGAAATGCTTCAATCCAGGGGACTAAAACCTAATACACGCGCTCAGTACAAAATGGAGGTGGGCAAAATATGAATGTAACAGGAGCACAGAACAATATGATTGGTCCGGATGCTTGTTGCTTTTTAACATGCATACTATAATTCGTTTTTTCTAATGTGACAAGAAATACTAAATATAAAATTTCTATTTTCAATTCACTCGACAACCAATAATGATATTTTTTTTTTAAATATGTCGAACTAAACTACAACTTTTAACGTTAAGCAATATTTTTAACATTCATATTTACCTAACTTTAGTAATTGTGGCAAAAGAATTATATATATATATATTTTTTATTTTCATTATTATCATGCAGCTTAATCTGCTATAATCATACTTTGCATCGTGCCATTTAATTCGTGGTTTTTAACTGAAATCAATCAGAAAAAAAAAAAAAAAAACGAAACTGGTTTTTTTAGAAACCGGTTTTTTTTAACCGGTTACGGGTCGGTTTATGTTTTGGGCGAAAAAAAAATGATTGAAAAAAATTAGTAGATTCGGTATTTTAAATTAGTAATCGATTCAGTTGTTAACTGCCGCGGACCCACATAGAGCGGGTCGGGGTCCTCGGACCCCAATGTTTTTAAAAAAAATTAGTAGATTCGGTATATTAAATTTTATAAGGACCCCATAAATACAATTAGGTGGACACCATAAAAAGAAAATGATAGCTGGTGTGGTGGTAAATCCCTCTCTTTGACAACAAGAGGTTATGGGTTCAATCCTTGCATAGCCTAATATTCTGAGTCCGCCAATGGATGTCAATTAATGTAAGGGCACTCGGTACGGTAAGCGAAAAAGAAAGCTAAAATAAAACAAGAAAACTAAACTAAAACGATGTCGTTATATGCCTAAGGCCATCCCCTATTTGTGGCCTAGTGGTAGGAGATTTGGGTTTTCCAATGAAGACTCAAGTTCAATTCTCACTTGTGTCATATTGGGATGGATATAACCCTGGGCTTATGCTTAGTGGTTGGGCAATGATGGTGACAAATCCACCGAGGGGGGTTCGATCCTTAGCCGCACATTGGTTTTCATCCGGTTGTTACTTCAGCGAGGCAACTCGTGTGGAGGCAGTACGGTTTCCGGGGGAATGTTGTAACCAGTGCGGGCCCGGTTAAGACAACGTAGTCTGGGCAGATCTTGGCTAGGGCTGCTGTTTAGGCATTGTGATATTGGGTCACTCAAAAAGAAAGTCACCATTAAAAAATGCCTAAGGCCCTAAAGTCATATCGACGCCCATTTTACAATGATCGATAACAGTTCCGACGTTGTTCAGTCGGTTCGTTTTGTTACCGGTACGCTATCAAAAATCAATATATATGACAAAAAACGTTATTTTGAACTCGACTCTTTTTTTAACAGTTGAACGCAACTCTTGTGATATAGAAAAAAGATTGTTCACAACGGTTTCATCACCCAAAAGTTGTTTTGATATAACCCAAAAAATAAAGTTGTTTATTAAATCGAGCAAAAATCATAAAAATAAACATTAATATTATTTACGATAATACCAGTACTGACGATGTTCAGTTAGTATCGGTTCCATTACTCGTAGTACCGGTATGACACCGTCACTCAATGTAGTATACGATACCAAAAAGACAACTCAAACAAAACTACGTTCTAAAAAAAAATTAACTGAAACATCGAGAAAAGAAAAAATTAAATGCAATCATATTAAATAAAAAATTTAAGCTAGCGAACACAACTTATCAAGAAAAAAAATTCATACAAAACTAAATGGGTTATGTATGCATATTATATTTCGGCATAAGACACTTATCGAAAAAATAAAGTCGTATGCCCAAAAAGATATTGACATATTTTAAAATTTTCCAACACAATAAAAGCGAACACCCATACCAGTTCCAATAACATCGATAACGCTACTGACGTTATTCGGTTGGTACCGATCCGGTTCGTTTCACTACCAGTACGGTACCGGAAATTGGTACAGTTTAAGACAAAAACTACATTATTTTGAAAACAACTCGTACAATAAAAAAATTGTTTACTTTTATCACACAAAAGTTGTCTGCTATATCCCGAACTCTAAAGTTATGTAACCCAATAAAATAAAACCTGTGTTCTAAATCATAATCGGAAACAATAAAAAAACAAATACTGGTGGGGATGAGCACAGTTTGATTCAGTGCGGTTATGATCTTTTGTCGCAACCCCCGTCCCCTATCTGTCCCGGGAACGGGCGGCCACGAGAATCAGTATTGGTGGTATCGGTGTTTATTATTTTGGTAGCGGAAATTACATCAGGATCGTAGTTAGAAATATTTTATCAGAGTAAAACACCACATTTTATATTAATAAATATATTGAGACAAAACCCAAGTTTTAATTACAAACTGATTTATAGGGATGGGCCCTATTTTATTGAAATAAAACATCTTCTTTATTCAGGTAACTTTTATAGCCACTTTTCCAAGCCTTCAGTGCTGTCCAGCTGGCTTCTAGTTGGCTTTCACATTTTGTTACCTGAAACGCGTTTAAAAACATTTTGTCAGTGGGAAATACTGGTGAGTGAATCCCAGTTTAACCAAGAAGAGTTTTATTAATTTACAGTATTGAGAGCGATTACAATGTTTATATCTACACAATTACTCATTCAGTACTGTCAGTCCTGACTGGTGGGTCATATTACACATTGGCTAACTCTTTGTCCAATGGTAACATGTTCCACATTTTGTATACAAAACCCCAACATACCGACAGTAATTGAAGAATTACAAAGACTCAATCACTGCTAATTATAATTTAAAATAAATAAAGGGTTTGTAAAAACAGTTTGTAAAAGGTTTACAAAAAGGAAATTACTCACATTGCTGTCTTAGGGTTTCCTTTAAGGATTTCCTGGTGATTATCTATAAATTACACAAATGCACACGCGTTAGTATAATAACCCAGTATTTACATTAGTGATACCCTCCCCGAGACGACATTCCAACGACTACGTCGGGCAAAACCACGACAGCCGTTACGGAACCCTGGATCAATCGGGCAACGTATCTAATACCTAACCGGGGTTATGATACTTACAACGAGGCAGAACTTCGTTATTTAGGGGGTATTATGCCCGAGAATAGCTTATACTATAAGAAAATTCGAGAGAGAAAAGTGTGTGAGCGATTTCGACTGAACAGCCGATGGCCTCTATTTATAGGGCCTGATTCTGGTTTTGTCGCGCCCAGCGTAGGTGTCCTCCAGGGGCTTCGCGGCCCGCGAGGCCAGCTAGGGTAGGCCCTAGCTTGACTGACTCGTCACTTGGCTTGACACGAGTGGTGACACGTGGCGGCTCAGGGGCTCGCCCTGACTCCGAACTGTCGCGGCCCGCGTAGCTCACCTCCAGCACGTTCGCGGTCCGCGAGCGACCCTATTTCTTTGTTTTTATTTTATTTTTAATTATATCAGGTATTTAGGGCTCGGTTTTCGCAATTGGGATGTATTTTAGAACATATAGGGATACTTTAAATATTTTTAGGGTGTCGAAAAATTTTCGGAGAGTTGTTATATCCTCCCCACCTTGTTTTAGAGCTCGTCCTCGAGATCTACTGGAACAGGTGTGGTTCTTAACTTTCTTGTCTTCAATCGGTAGAGGCTTCTCTATAAATTTAAGTTGTTCATTTACCTCTATATCCTTTAGAGGTACTACCAGTGATTCATCAGCTAAGCATTTCTTGAGATTACATACATGAAATACATCATGTATTCCTGCCATTTCCTCTGGCAGTTGTAGTTGATAGGCTACAGGTCCTATTCTTTTTATAATCTCAAAAGGTCCGATATACCTAGGGCTTAGCTTTCCTCTTTTGATGAATCTTACTACTCCTTTCCAAGGAGAGACTTTCAATAACACTTTGTCTCCTACCTGAAATTCCAATGGCTTTCGTCTATTATCAGTGTAGCTCTTCTGTCGATCACGTGCTGCTTTCAGTTGTTCCTTGACTTGAATGATCTTAATGGTTGTTTCTTGCACTATTTCAGATCCAGATAGTTGCTTTTCCCCAATTTCTGCCCAACAGACTGGGGTGCGGCACTTTCGTCCATAAAGTGCTTTAAATGGTGCAGCATTGATACTTGTGTGATAACTGTTATTGTAAGAAAATTCTATTAATGGCAGATGATCGTCCCAATTACCTCTGAAATCAATTACACAAGCTCTAAGCATATCTTCCATTGTCTGAATTGTCCTTTCGTTTTGTCCGTCCGTTTGAGGATGATAAGTTGTGCTTAGATTCAACTTGGTTCCCATGGCTTTTTAGAAACTTGTCCAAAAAGAGAGGTAAAACGACTATCTCTATCAGAAACAATCGATAAAGGAATTCCATGTAATGAAACTATTTTATTTACATACTGCTTAGCTAATTGTTCCATACTGAAAGTTTCCTTCATTGGTAGGAAATGAGCTGACTTAGTTAGTCTGTCTATAATCACCCAGATTGTATCATTACCTTTCCTTGTTTTGGGTAACTTGGTAACAAAATCCATTGTTATCAATTCTCATTTCCATACTGGCATTTCTAACTACTGCAATAAACCTGAGGGTTTCTGATGTTCATCTTTAACTTGTGAACAAGTTAGACACTTAGAAACATAAGCTGCTATGTCAATCTTCATTCCTATCCACCAGAAATTCTTTCTTAAGTCCTGATACATCTTATCATTTCCAGGATGCATCGTATACTTATACTTATGGACTTCTTCTAATATATGGTGGCATAGATTTCCTAATTTAGGTATCCACATTCTTTTCTTATGGAATCTCCAAATCCCATCTGTTCCTTGTTCTAATTCCTTAATCATTCCTTTCAGATTTTCAGTATCGTCCTTGATTACTGATTCTTGTGCTTTTCTAATCTGCTCATTTAAATCTACTTGTAGATTTAATTAAAGAGAACGTACTCTTTTTGGCTTTTCATGATACTTTCGACTTAAAGCATCAGCCACTACATTTGCCTTTCCTGCATGATACTGGATATTACAATCATAATCACTAAGTATCTCCATCCAGCGTCTTTGCCTCATATTTAACTCCTTTTGCCCGAAAACATACCTTAGACTCTTATGATCTGTAAAAATGGTAAACTTACTACCGTAAAGGTAATGTCTCCAAATTTTCAGGGCAAAGATTATGGCTCCTAATTCTAGATCATGGGTTGAATAATTCTCTTCATGATTCTTAAGTTGTCTAGAGGCGTAGGCTATAACCTTTTGTCATTGCATTAACACACATCCATAACATAACTTAGAAGCGTCACAATAAACTATAAAGTCTTCAGTTCCTTCTGGTAACGCTAGTATGGGTACATTGGTTAATCTTTGCTTAAGAATTCTAAAGGTTTCTTCTTGTTTTGGTCCCCATTCAAACTTAACAGATTTACATGTTAGCTTAGTTAAGGGAATGGCTATTCTAGAAAAATCTCGAATAAATCTTCTATAATAACCGGCCAATCCTAAGAAACTTCTAACCTCAGTTGGTGATTCAGGGGTTTTCTATTGGGTAATTGCCTCGATCTTGGTGGGATCCACATGAATTCCTTCATGATTGACTAAATGTCCAAGAAACTGTACCTGTTCTAACCAAAACTCGCACTTTGAAAACTTTGCATAAAGTTTTTCTTTTCTCAATAAACTTAGAAGTGCGTGCGTGCAAATGCTTTGCATGTTCTTCTTTACTCTTAGAGTAAATGAGAATATCATCTATAAAGACAATTATGAATTTATCCAAATATGGCTTACATATTTGGTTCATCATGTCCATAAATGCGGCTAGGGCATTGGTTAAACCAAATGGCATGACAGTAAATTCATAATGGCCATACCTTGTTCTAAAAGCGGTCTTAGGAATGTCCTCTTCCTGTACCTTTAATTGATGATATCCTGATCGTAAATCGATTTTAAGGAAAAATCGAGCTCCTTGCAATTGATCGAATAGATCATCGATTCTCGGTAATGGATACCGATTTTTAATCGTGACCTTGTTCAATTCGAGGTAGTCGATGCACATACGCATCGATCCGTCTTTCTTCTTAACGAATAAGATCGATGCTCCCCACGGTGATGAACTTGGCTGAATGAATCCTTTTTCCAACAATTCGTCTAACTGTTTCTTCAGTTCCTGCATTTCTGCGGGTGCCAAACGGTAAGGTGCTTTGGCAATTGGTGTCGTTCCTGATAGCAGGTGGATTCTGAATTCAACTTCCCTATCTGGCGGTTGTCCTGGTAATTCTTCTGGAAACACATCTGGAAACTGAGACACTACTGGAATATCTTTTAATTCTTTTTCTTTAGTGTTAGTGATTATGGAAATCAAATACACTAAAGATCCTTTTCTTATATAATTTGATGTTTTCATCACAAAGATGAATTTTGTGGATCTAGAGGGCTTATCTCCTTTAATTGTGATCTTTTCACCCCTTGGTGAATTTACTTGGATTGACTTTTGATCACATAAAATACTGCCTTTATTGGTTACTAACCAATCCATTCCTAATACAACATCAAATCCTGCCAGATTCATTGGGTAAAAGTTTGCAATAAACTTTTGATTTAAAAACTCTATTCTTGCTCCCTGCAAGATTTCAGAAATCGTAACGGTTTCCCCATTGGTTGTCTCTACTAGACATTCTTGTGGGAGTTTAGTTAATGGTTGATTAAGAAGTTTGCAAAATAAAGTATTAATAAAACTTTGGTTCGCACCAGAGTCAAATAATACTTTAGCAAAAACATCATTAACTAAAAACGTACCGGCTATCACGTCCGGAATCATCTTTGCTTCTTCTGCAGTTAGAACAAATGCTCTAGCGTTTTTAGTAGTCTTGTTGTTCATGGCTGGAACTAGTTTCGGACAGTTTGGCTTGATGTGGCCTTGTTCTCCACAGTTGTAGCATATCCTGTTGTTAGGTTTCTTCCTGCAGTCTTCTTCCTTGTGTCTAGATATTTTGCAGAAGTTGCAATATATGGAGCATCTTCCAGAATGCTTCCTTTTGCAATACTTGCAATAAGGTGCAGAGGTAGAACCTACATTTTTCCCACGGTTGAAATTTCCAGAACGAAATTCTTGGGTAAGCCTTTGGGCTAGGTTCTTCCTTTGATCCTCTTCTTGGGTACGCACTAATTCATCAGTCAAGGTATTCGCTAGTTCTACAGCATGTCTCTACTAGACATTCTTGTGGGAGTTTAGTTAATGGTTGATTAAGAAGTTTGCAAAATAAAGTATTAATAAAACTTTGGTTCGCACCAGAGTCAAATAATACTTTAGCAAAAACATCATTAACTAAAAACGTACCGACTATCACGTCCGGAATCATCTTTGCTTCTTCTACAGTTAGAACAAATGCTCTAGCGTTTTTAGTAGTCTTGTTGTTCATGGCTGGAACTAGTTTCGGACAGTTTGGCTTGATGTGGCATTGTTCTCCACAGTTGTAGCATATCCTGTTGTTAGGTTTCTTCCTGCAGTCTTCTTCCTTGTGTCTAGATATTTTGCAGAAGTTGCAATATATGGAGCATCTTCTAGAATGCTTCCTTTTGCAATACTTGCAATAAGGTGCAGAGGTAGAACCTACATTTTTCCCACGGTTGAAATTTCCAGAACGAAATTCTTGGGTAAGCCTTTGGGCTAGGTTCTTCCTTTGATCCTCTTCTTGGGTACGCACTAATTCATCAGTCAAGGTATTCGCTAGTTCTACAGCTTCTTCTATAGTTTGGGGTCTAGCCGCCTTGACTACATGCCTAATCTCACTGATTAATCCCCAGATGTAACGGGAGATTAATACTGGTTCACGTGATGCAAGGGTTGGCACTATTCTAGCATATTCAAAGAATAACGTAGTATAACCGTTACTATCCACTCCAGTCATTCTAAGGTTTAAGAACTTATTTGCTATCTGTTCTTTTTCATTGGAAGGTGTAGGATCTTATTCTGACCCGAATGAGTCTATCAGAGGAGTCTCGATCAGTTACAGGTGCGGAAAACAAGTAACCAACGTAGAAACAGCTAGATCTTCACTTTAAACACACTTTTGATTGATATTACAGCGTTTACAATCAAATCTCACACCGGCAGCACCTCGGTATGGATAACAAGAACACCTTACTAATGATTTCGTTCTTGAGGTATTTATAGGGACTAGGTTTCGCTCATATGGACATGTCCATAAAAGCGAAACCCCCATTGTACATATAAGCGAAACCATCTTCTAGGTTTCCCACATACGGACATCTTTGTGATTTCCCACATATGGACATGTGGTTTCCCACATATGGACATGTCCATATATGTGAAATCAACTTTCTCTGGAAATCTCGTACAAAGTGCCCTAATCTAACATTCTAAGACTAAGACTCGATACAAGACGAAGTCGACAGATGTATGCACTAACAGACTCCCCCTCAGATGTTGACGAGTCTTAAGTGTCGAGTCTTCGCATCTTCAGTCTTGATCTGTCTCTGGGCATCACTCTCTCAATCTATTCTCGCAGGTCTTCAGACTCCCCCTTGCGATATGTTGGCATTTCTTCAGTTCATCAGCATCATCAGCTTTAGGATCGTTGTCTGGCTTTCCATCTAACAGTTTCTCAATATCAATCATCCTGACTCTTCATGTCTTAAGATCATTGCCTGGCTACCTCCAATCAGAGTCCTCAGGTATTGGAATCTGGCTCTCATCTAGCTCAGATCTCAGGAACGAATAACCTGGTTCATCTTATCCTGCAAAGTCTCTACCTCAAAGTAAATTTCTCTCACATACATATTTCAAAATATAAACTTGCACTAACTCAGACTCACCTTCAAAACTCAAACAAAATGATTTTTCAATCTGATGAACCACTTGAAGATTTGATTAAAAAATAATCAGTTTAAAAACAAACTCCCCCTCAAATTATAATCATCATGTTTAGCACTCAGAATTTTGAAAATCAGCTTTTCAATATCAGTTGTCAAAAATCTTTTTGAATTTTTTAAAACTTTTTGCTAAAACACACTGAAAATCTTTTTGGATTTTGTAATATTAAGAAATGCAGAAAAAAAATATTTACAGACAATATTTTTGTGAGTTTGTGTAAGAGGATCATATCAGATTTTGACAAGTCACCAACACCGTTAAGCTTTATTTCATTTTAAGTTATAAACAATTCACCTAGATTGTCAGTATACCTGTCCACTTAAATTTTCACACAAAGTTCAATTGATCTGAGATACGCTGTTAATGTTTTAAAGACTTGAACTTATCCGTGTGTCCCACTACTTGAATATACTCCCGTATCCAGAACCCAATATTCAGTCTTACAGGTGAGTATACCACAGATGATATCTGTAAGGGAATAAATTATAGTACGAAACCGTGAGAGCTCAGGTCAGAACTTCCGTTCAGCAGAGAGATGACGGCTTGACTTTCAGTGTGTCCCCTTTAGAGGATCTTTTCTTTACAACAGCAATGACTATCAATTTTATTGTATCATCAATTTGCTGAGGGCGGCGCTATATTTCAAGCAAGCAGAAAGTATTCTCCGGGGACTAGGCCATTGCTTCCGCAAAATCAGAAGTCCCGGGATAATACCCCAGATATCACTGAGTATAAAGACCTAGTATCTCAGAAAGAGGGACCTTTCAAACAAGATTTCGGGGGTTACCCATATATCCAAGAAGTTGTTCCCCACAATATAAGCAAGTTTGAATTTAGGTTTATATCTCGTCACAATCTACTAAATGTGCAAAAACCTACTGGCATATCCACAGTGAGATTGTTTATCACATTTTTAACTTTACATTTCTTTAGCATGTTGTGACAGTCCACTGATGTACTATCATTTCCTCTATTCACAACGAAACTCATTTCTGAACTTTATCATGTTTTTGTCTTTTTCAAATTTTCAAATGTTTTTGGATTTTCTGAAAATTTTTACTCCCCCTAAAATGCAAACACATTTTAGGAAATTTGAAAATAAACTGTACAATAAACTTGACAACCGATATCAAATCGCTTCAATTCGCCATCCTCTTGGCATAAACAATCGGAACTCCCCCTTTCACAAAACTATTTTCTCATTATGATTTCAAAACACTTAAGTTTTTTTAATCAACATGATTTTTCCGGAAAATAAGTTTTGTTTTAACCACTTGTAGAATTGAGTTCATCATCTTGTTCATTCAATCACATATATGAGAATTACATCAAGTTCAAACTAATGACCTTGACGAATCACTTGTAAGATCCAACCTCTTACCACTTGTAAAAATATCCAAAACATTCAAGCCTATGTAGGAATAAACCTCTACACAACCATTTTACCAATCAAGATGCCGATTCCTGCTTCGCACTTACCAACCTGGAAGCTCCGGCAAGTCACACTTATCCTATAAAAATTTAACTATTTTTAAGATTCAATCACACAATCAATTACTAAGAAAGATGCCGATTCCTGATCCGCAATTACAAACTTGGGATCTCCAGCAAGTCATATTTTTCAAGTAAAGAACACAGACACCCAAGCTTGACCAGCTTTGGGTGTAACCTTCTCAACTTCACTAGGGGTTGGGCTGTAAGTTGCTTTCTTTGTAGCATAAAAATCTTTTACCCCTTTTACTTTTCCCTCAAACATTTTCCCAAAAATGTTTTTAACATTTCCATTAAAAGCTTTCTCGATATCAAATTCTTTCTGCTCAGAATAGAATTGATTCGAAATATCAACTTTTCCAGCCTTTGATTTAAAATTCTCAGCTCTCAATGGTGGAAAATGAACATCATCCATTAGAGGCACTGAGTTTTCTCTTTTTACCTCAACCTGTGGCTCCTCTGACTTTGTGGAATCAGATTCATCGCCAGATTTTACTTCTGATTTCTTAACAACCCATTTTTGGTTGTCAAGTTTCACACTTCGCCTGTAAAATCTCTTCGAACACTCACCAACTTCAAATGTTGAATTTTTGAAAACTTTAAATTTTTCAGTTGGTGGTTCAGTTTTATCAACAATAACTTCTTTCAGTTTTCCAGAAACTCCCTGTTTTGTTTTGGTCGATTTAGGACAATTCCATGCAATGTGTCCAACTTCGTTGCATCTAAAACAGGTTCTGGTTTCTGTTCTCTGAACTTCATTCTTCTTTTTCTCAGCAATAAATTCTTGATTTGATTGTCTCCAGAATGAGCTCTTCTTCTCTTCCTCAGCAGATGGTCCTGAAACAAATTTTGTGTTTGTTTTAGAAAATTTTTCATTTTTATAGTTTTCAGGTGGAATAAAACCAAGACCTTTCTTTTTGTAGCTACGATTTTGGTTTGATTTCTTTTGAAAACCAGAACCAGAATTGTAACCTTTTTTCTTGTTTAGTCTTTGTTGTACTCTTGAGGTGTAAGGCTTAGATTTTTCATTAAGATTTTCATCTTTTATTTCAGAAATATTAATTTCTGTAAGTTTGAAAACCTTTTTAATCAATTCATTTTTAACACCTCTTATTGGAAACTCTTTATCAAAATATAATTTGTCAGAATCATTCAAAGTATACACAACTTCAAATGTTTCATCATTCAAATTAGATTTTGACAACAAAAATTCTTTACTGTAAACCCGTTTTCCCGACGATTTTGAACTCTTTTCGGACGAATTTGAACTCCCGACTGACTGACACGAACTTTCGGACTCGGACTTTGACTCTGACTCCTCATCCTTATCCATCACCTGATCAACCACTCTTTTTATCAATTCGGACTCATGATCTGTGTCGGATGCTGTGAACGTGACATCAATATTGTCTGGTAAAACATCGGTTATCTCGGATTCTAACTTAATATTGACCGCCTGTTTTAGTTCTTCCTCGTTAGGTTTTCTAGGTGAGTACCCTTCCCAAATCGGAGGCGGACATTTATTATAACATACACCCTGTTTCTTACCAGTATCCTTCTTCTTCTTTGACTTTGTTTCTTCACCTTTAAACGCTTCAAATCCTTCAACTGTTGGATAAATTCTATCGATTATGTAGTCACAACCTTTGTAACTTTGCAGCAATCTTCTTATTCTTTCATTCTCAGCTGCTTCACTATCCAACTCTTTCTTCCACTTTGCACATTCTTCTATGTATAAGTTGATCTCTTTCTGCTTTGTCATCATGGTAGCATTCATCATCTTCAAAGCTTTCTCTCTTTCAGAATTAGTCTTTTCCAGACTATTCACATGTCTGTTCAATACATCATATGACTTTTTCAAATTCTTTACATCAAACAACAATTGTTCTTTCAACTTTTCTAACTCACTAAACCTCTCATCTTTCTCTATACATTGTCTACAAAACTCTAAAACATGTAAGACAGGGTTTTGTTATTTCAACGATCTTCTCGACTTCAACTATCTTTTCAACTTCCACAATCTTCTCAATCACTTTGACTTTTTTTAAATCTTTTGCAGCTTTCCTTTCTTTTAGTTTCTTCAATTTTTCTGCAAAATAAAATTCAAAAGTGTTAGAAGATAAATGCGTTTTTCCAAGATTTATCTGTTCCATCTCTTCATCACTATCACTTGTTTCTGATAAATTGTTTTCAGATGAAACAGATCCTTCATCTTCACTTTTCTCTTCATCAAATAACACTCCTATCCATTCCTTCAACATTTCTGGCTTTTGAACAATATGTGCAATAAAAGCTTGAACATTTGGATCAGCTGGAATAAACTTGTCCCAACTAAAACCTTCAGCCATTCTCTCATCTTCTTGATCAACGATACCATAATAAGCTTTCCTGTTTGCATCTTCAATCATTTTTCCATGTGCCGTTTGAGCTTCTTTTTGTTGATGCGGTTGATGAGTGATTTGCTGATAAATGGTTTTCCTATAATAATCATCTTTCCCAGACGACTCCTTTGCTCCTCTCGGCTCCTAATTCTTGCATTCTCTTTTAAAGTGGCCTTTCTCCCTGCAACGAAAACAGACAACTTTAGATTTATCAAATCCTAGATTAGAAAGGTTTGCATCCAAGAAATCATTTCTTCCTGTAACCAATCTAAATTTTTCTGCTCTCCTCAAAACACTAGCTAAGGCCCATTTAATATCCATCAGTTCCAGCTCCTCTGCATCGATTTGGTCATAATCTTCCTTTGTGAGCATCGGATTGCCAATTCTTCCGGCAATCAACCCTTCATAAGACTCTAATGCAGTGACCAATAATCCCATTTGATTCTTTACAATCTCTTCAGAATAATTTTGTCCATTTTGAAGATGTAAAGCCACATTGCACTGAATTAGATGATCATTTCCAACAGATGAACTTTGAACACTTGGAGGATTCACCGTTGAGAACCCACTAGTGTTGACTGATCCTTGACTGCTTGGTGTAGATTGATTTCCAGCACTAAATGCAGTTTGTATCTTTGGACTGGCTTCAGCAGTTTGAACATTTCCTTTATAGTACAATTTAATATCTTGTTGATGAGTTGAACTGTTCATTCTAGAAATTTTCTGCTGCTCCAGATCCTGTGCCTCTAGCTTCTCGATAAACTGTGCAATTGATAGCCTGCTAAACTGTCCGGAATTCTTCAATATCATCAGATATGTACCCCATTCCTTTTGTGGTAACGCATCAGCAAGCTTTTCAACCCATTCTGCTGGAGTTTTTGTAATCTTTAACTGTGACATGGTGCGAACAAGATGACAATATCTTTCAATAAGAGTCTTTGTTGTTTCACCAAGCATGCACGCAAATAGTTCAAACTCCTTTTTCAGCAATGCTGCTTTACTCTGAAGCATCTCAGTACTTCCTTCGAATTTCTTTTTAAGAGCTTCCTAGATAGAGTAAGCATTGTCATCATGTTGAAGCAACACAAATATATCCTCCTTTACTGCTTGTTGTAACAGATTGATCATCATTTTCTCTCCTTTATAACTATCTCTTTCTTGCTCTGTGAATTCTGAAATGATTTTATCGACTCCCACTGAATTCTTTGGCCTCTCATATTCAGTTTCGATGCTCTCCTAAGCTTTTAGATGATTCGCCTGAACCCAATTTTCAAACCCTTTCTTCCATCCGTGATAATCTTCAATTCCCATAAGTTTCGGGGGTTTTTGCATTGTTCCGGTTTCATTTTCCATTGTCATGGCCTTAGTAATGTCGGATGGACTAGCCGGGTGTAACACCCTTAAAAATTATACTTGAATTAATTACTAATTTATACCAAAAGATGATATCTTAACATAAGTTTCAAAATGTATCATATACCTTAGTCATCTAATGACTAGGTTAGAACATACAAGAACTTTTTGTTTTAAATTTCCTTAAAACCCTATTACAACCATTTAATAAGTTTAACACATAGCGGAAGCTTCAAAATTCGTGTTCGGTTCTTCAACATAGCTTGTCCATCATCCGTAAGATCCACTTAATCACCTAGGGTCAAAACCATTAAGAACATTAGTTTTGACTTCATTACATAGGACATAGCATAGAATTAAAACATCAATTTAAATAAAATAAAAAAAATATAATTTTCTGTTCCACCGTAAATTACGGCTTTACCGTAATTTACGGTGAGTCATAAGACTTCTTGGTGCGCCGTAAATCAGGAGCCTTGCACCGTAAACAATTCCTATTCACCGTAAATTACGGTACTACCGTAATTTACGGTAGTACCTGGGATTTCCATGTTTTACTTTGTTAAGTCTTTTACATCAAGACCCCAATCCTGGAAATTCAGTTTTCTTCTATGATACTAAACAATAAAATTCATCTTGTAATTCTGATATGTTATGTAAGAACCAAATCAACAATCAACCTAACCTAATCAAGAACACTAGTCATGCCTTGCTTAATTATTCGACCCGTTCGGCTTGTCTATGGAATTTCTTCCTTTTTGACAACTACCAACGAGTTCAATCCATCTTTCGACCGAATATTCAATATAGCAATATCATAGCTTTAATTCATAACAACTTGTATCTTATACTTCGATTTAACCAAATACATTAATCAAATTTTTACTTAATGTAACGGGTCAAGTTACATACCTTCAAAGTTTGCCCTTTAAACGTGGTTCGCCACCCGTTTGTCCGCTTGATGTTCCTGCGTCCGTTCCTATAGAGTCCATTTATGATGCGTTTTAGAACTCTCTTTAAATCATAATTCGCATAATACACCAAAACATTATGATTATGCGTTTATGCTCCGAATTTCAGTTTTAAAGCCTTCATAGAGGCATTTCAACAAACACTTCATATGCAGATTTTACATGATTAAACATCACATCTTTAGTTTATTCATTTAACCATATTTTCATACAAATCAACCAATTTACATGAATGTTAGCTTCTATTTGCTGAAATCACTTCCAGATTGCTAATTTACACAAAATCAACAATCTATTTCCTAGTGTTTATTCTAGTACACATAATTTACAAATCACCTACAATGGTGTTCTTAGTTTTCACTAAATTTTCTTATGATTTCAACTTATTTTGATCTAGGGTTTGTCCCTAAACACTATAGTTGTTCCATGATCATCATAACATACACATGCAACCCTAATTCCAGATTTTTTCCCAAATCATCAAAATTTCAAGTTGAGAGAAATCCTTAAATTTTACATACCTTGTAATCCTCTTGTGATGAGGATCACGATTCTATGCTCGGATTTTCGTTTGGACCAGATTTGCTCCTTCAATTTGTAAATTTTAGTAGAATTCTAGGTTTGATAAGAAGTGGGTGTCGCCCCTAAGGTTTCTGGTCGACCAGGGATTTCTATGTGGGGTTAAGTTTGTGTTTTGTTTGGTTATTAGAATTAAGTTTACAATTTTAACAACTTAACCCCCTTCACTTTGATCAATATAGATTTTAGTGAACTTTAACTCTACTTTATGGTTATTTCTAGATTTTTAACTAATTAGGTTAAATTTCCTTGTTAGTAAATTCTCGTTTATTTAAACCTTATTAATTCCAGTTTAAGGTTTTACATTTTTCGGGGTGTTACAAGTCCACCCCCCTTAAAAAGGGTTTCGTCCTCGAAACCGCAATACGTACCAAATAAAGTAGGGTGAAGACGTCGCATCTCCTCTTCGGACTCCCATGTAGTGTCCGAACCCTTCCTATGCTCCCATTTGACTTTGACTTGTTCGATTTGTTTATTTCGTAAACGTTTGACTTTTCTGTCTAAAATTTCAACCGGTCTCACCACATAATTTAGACTATTATCCACTTCGATATCATCGTAATGGATATAAGTCGTTTCGTCAGCTAGACACTTTCTTAATTGAGATACGTGAAACGTGCCATGGATCCCACTTAGCTCCTCCGGTAGTTCAAGACGGTAAGCTACCTTGCCAACTCTCCCGATAATTTTAAATGGCCCGATAAACCTTGGGCTTAACTTCCCCTTCTTTCTAAATCTAATAACGCCTTTCCATGGGGACACTTTTAGCATGACCATGTCACCGACTTGAAATTCAATCGGCCTTTTCCTTTTATCAACATACGCCTTTTGCCTATCTTGAGCCGCTTTCAAGTGTGCCCGAACTTTATCGATCTTTTCGTTCGTGGCTCTTACTATGTCTTGATGGGCGAGTTCACGTGGACCCACTTCACCCCAACAAACCGGGGTTCGACACTTCCTACCGTAAAGCAGTTCGTATGGTGCCATTTTAATACTAGATTGGTAACTGTTGTTATACGAAAACTCGACTAACGGTAGGTGGACATCCCAACTGCCTCCAAAGTCGATTATACACGCCCGTAGCATGTCTCCCAATATTTGTATTGTTCTTTCACTTTGTCCATCCGTTTGAGGATGGTACGCGGTGCTAATGAACAATTTGGTCCCCATTTGTTCTTGGAAATCACGCCAGAAATTCGAAGTAAATCGGGTATCCCTATCAGACACGATGGATACCGGCACTCCATGACGTGCTATGATTTCATTGGTATAGACTTCTGACATCTTTTCTGACGTATAAGTCTCACGAATCGGAATGAAGTGAGCACTTTTCGTCAATCTATCCACCACTACCCATATTGCATCAAAACCACGATTCGTCTTAGGCAATTTGGTTAACAGGTCCATTGTAATATGTTCCCATTTCCAAACCGGAATTTCTAACGGTTGGAGTTTGCCATAGGGTTTCTGATGTTCCGCCTTGACTTGTAAACATGTCAAGCATTTTTCCACATACTTCGCCACATCCCTCTTCATTCCGGGCCACCAATAATTTTGTTTCAAATCATTGTACATCTTGGTCGCACCCGGATGAATTGAATAACGGGATTTATGAGCTTCATCAAGTAGAAGCGCCTTTACTCCACAGGTATGTGGGACCCATATCCTTCCGGATCGAGTCTTTAACCCGTGATTTCCATCCGACAAGTCTTTCAACTGCCCAATTATTCTTTCCTTCTTCCAATTCTCTTCTTTTACTGCTTCTAATTGTGCTTCTCGAATACGTTCAAGTATACCCGAGGTTACCACGAGTTGCATCGATCTCACTCGTATGGGGACATAGTCCGCTTTTCTGCTTAGAGCATCCGCTACCACATTTGCCTTTCCGGGATGATAGTGTATCTCACAATCATAGTCCTTCACCGTTTCCAGCCATCGCCTTTGTCGCATATTTAACTCCTTCTGATCGAAGAAGTATTTCAGACTCTTGTGGTCGGTGAATATGGTGCATTTTACTCCATACAAGTAATGCCTCCATATTTTTAATGCAAATACCACCGCTGCCAGCTCGAGATCGTGCGTGGGGTATTTCTTCTCGTGTATCTTCAATTGTCTCGAGGCATAGGCTATTACCTTGCCCCGTTGCATCAACACGCAACCGAGCCCCGATAATGAGGCATCCGAATAAACCACCATGTCTTCGACTCCGTCCGGCAATGTCAGTACCGGAGCTTGAGTTAGCTTTTCTTTTAGCGTCCGAAACGCTTTTTCTTGATCGACTCCCCAAATAAACTTTGCTTTCTTTTGGGTTAATTTTGTTAGCGGCGATGCAACCTTGGAGAAATCTTGAATGAATCTCCTATAATATCCAGCAAGTCCCAGAAAGCTTCTGATTTCCGAAGGATTCTTCGGGGAATTCCATTTTGACACTGCTTCTATCTTTGACGGATCCACCAATACTCCGTCGGCATTTATGACATGACCTAAAAATTGAACCTCTCGTAACCAAAAGGCACATTTAGAGAATTTCGCATATAACTTCTCTCGCCTAAGTGTCTCTAACACTTCTTGTAAATGGTGTGCGTGTTCAACTTCATTTTTCGAGTACACCAAGATATCGTCGATAAACACGATGACCGACTTATCTAACATTGGCTTGCAAACCCGGTTCATGAGGTCCATGAAAGCCGCAGGCGTATTTGTCAGCCCAAACGACATCACGAGAAATTCGTAATGTCCGTATCTCGTGCGAAAAGCCGTCTTCGGCACATCTTCTTCTTTGACCTTTAGTTGGTGATACCCCGACCTAAGGTCAATTTTGGAAAACCAACTCGCGCCTTGTAGTTGGTCAAATAAGTCATCTATCCTCGGGAGCGGGTATCGGTTCTTTACCGTGAGTTTGTTTAACTCCCGATAATCGATACACATGCGCATGCTCCCGTCCTTCTTTCTCACGAACAACACCGGCGCGCCCCAAGGAGACACACTCGGCCTTATAAATCCTTTGTCAAGCAAATCTTGAATTTGAGACATTAGCTCTTGTAATTCCGACGGTGCAAGTCGGTACGGGGCTTTTGCCACAGGTTTCGCGCCCGGAATCAATTCGATCCCGAACTCTACTTCCCGTTCAGGCGGTATCCCCGGTAAATCTTCCGGAAAAACATCTTCATAATCTCGTACTACCGGTATATCTCCAATCTTCCGTGATTCTTTCTCGGTCTCATTTGCATAAAATTATGAATGCCTTGCATCCTCGCTTCATGAGCTTGTGAGCTTTCAACATCGAACATACTATGGGGTTGCCTCGTTTTTCACCATAAATGGTGACGTGTTTTCCGCTCGGAGATGTTAGCTTTATCTCTTTGCGAAAACACACGACCTTTGCATGGTATTGAGATAGCCAATCCATCCCCACGACTACTTGGAATTCTCCCATCGACATCGGGATTAGATTTATCAAATATTCTTCATCATCGATACTCAGTTTACAATTTTCACATACATCACAAACAATAAAGCTTTTGTTATTACCTATTTCTACTTCTAAAGGCACAGGTAATTTTGTTAGAATAAATGAAGGATGTCGAATAAACCCATATGAAACAAAGGATTTATTCGCACCCGTATCAAATAACACGTGTGCGGGAATTGAATTTACAGCAAATATACCTGAGACCACGTCAGGTTCAATCTTTGCTTCTGCAGCAGTTAGTTGGAAAGATCTTGCCTTAGCTTTCGGGGCTTCACCTTTTGGTTCTTGCTCATTCTTCTTTCCAACCAGTTCCGGGCATTCCGACTTCTTGTGACCCGTTCGATAACAGTTGTAACAAACCGTCACTTTCTCCGGGCATGACATAGCCATATGTCCCGTTTTCTTGCATATGGGACAAGGCTTATCCTTGTAACGACATTCGCCCTTATGATTCTTCCCACAAATTTTACAACCTGATGTACTACCTTTAGCATCTGATTTCTTTGCTGATTCATTCGTTCTTGCTTTCTTGGCAGGGCTTGGATTTACATCTTGTGCCCTTCGTTCACCCCGTTCTATACTCTTCTTCAGTTCAATCTCCCTTTCCCGAGCAGCATTGACAATCTCGGTAAGGGTCTCGTACTTTGAAGGGGTTATGAACTCTCTATATTCCGCACTTAGCATGTTATGATAATAGTAGACCTTTTGCTCTTCATTCGTTATCAGGTCATCACAGAACTTCATCTTGTCCATAAACATCCCCGTGATCTTGTCTATGGATTCACCTTTGTGTCTGAGTTGCATGAATTCTTCCTTGATTTTATTTATGACCGCCTTGGGACTATGGTGTTTAAGAAACGGCATTTTAAACTCCTCCCAAGTCATGGCCTTAGCCGCTTCACTTCCAATCTCCTTCTTTTTGTTATCCCACCAATCTTTCGCTTGACTCCTTAGTTGACCCGTACCAAAGGCTACGTAGTCTTCTTCGTCACAATGGGTTCTCTCGAATACCCCTTCGATGTCACTTAGCCATCGTTGGCACACTATTGGGTCAACCTCCCCATTATATGTTGGTGGCTTACAAGCCATGAATTCCTTGTATGAACAAGGCTTTCGTCCTCCACGCTTTTCCTTTGTTACTTTTGAATCATCTTCTAGTTTCTTGATTCTATCTTCTACTATTGATAAAACCGTGTTTTGGATTTTATCAATAAAGCCCGACAAACTGTTTTCGATCGCCTTTCCAACCTCTTCGGCAATCACTTCTTTCATTTGTTCGGTGACTCTTGGCACCGCATTATCATTGCCTCCATCAGCCATCTCGATTTCTGAAATGTTTACATAGATTGTTAAACATTCCATTTATAACACATGCTTTACTTGTTTTGATTTAATCAAGTTCGTAACTTGATTTAATCATTCTTGTTTTAATTCAATCAAGTTCGTAACTTGATTTAATAATTCTTGTTTCTATTCAATCAAGTCCGTAACTTGATTTGATCATTCCTGTTTCGTGCATTTCTTGTTTTTGAGTGAGCTTACACACTCTTTTCATGCATATTGATCATTTCTCATTCTATACATAGTACATAATTTATTAACAAAACAATTTAATTCTTACCGGACGATCGATCAAGCTTGAACCGAACACTTATTGACAACCATGAGCTCTGATTACCAACTTGTAACACCCTTAAAAATTATACTTGAATTAATTACTAATTTATACCAAAAGATGATATCTTAACATAAGTTTCAAAATGTATCATATACCTTAGTCATCTAATGACTAGGTTAGAACATACAAGAACTTTTTGTTTTAAATTTCCTTAAAACCCTATTACAACCATTTAATAAGTTTAACACATAGCGGAAGCTTCAAAATTCGTGTTCGGTTCTTCAACATAGCTTGTCCATCATCCGTAAGATCCACTTAATCACCTAGGGTCAAAACCATTAAGAACATTAGTTTTGACTTCATTACATAGGACATAGCATAGAATTAAAACATCAATTTAAATAAAATAAAAAAAATATAATTTTCTGTTCCACCGTAAATTACGGCTTTACCGTAATTTACGGTGAGTCTTAGGACTTCTTGGTGCGCCGTAAATCAGGAGCCTTGCACCGTAAACAATTCCTATTCACCGTAAATTACGGTACTACCGTAATTTACGGTAGTACCTGGGATTTCCATGTTTTACTTTGTTAAGTCTTTTACATCAAGACCCCAATCCTGGAAATTCAGTTTTCTTCTATGATACTAAACAATAAAATTCATCTTGTAATTCTGATATGTTATGTAAGAACCAAATCAACAATCAACCTAACCTAATCAAGAACACTAGTCATGCCTTGCTTAATTATTCGACCCGTTCGGCTTGTCTATGGAATTTCTTCCTTTTTGACAACTACCAACGAGTTCAATCCATCTTTCGACCGAATATTCAATATAGCAATATCATAGCTTTAATTCATAACAACTTGTATCTTATACTTCGATTTAACCAAATACATTAATCAAATTTTTACTTAATGTAACGGGTCAAGTTACATACCTTCAAAGTTTGCCCTTTAAACGTGGTTCGCCACCCGTTTGTCCGCTTGATGTTCCTGCGTCCGTTCCTATAGAGTCCATTTATGATGCGTTTTAGAACTCTCTTTAAATCATAATTCGCATAATACACCAAAACATTATGATTATGCGTTTATGCTCCGAATTTCAGTTTTAAAGCCTTCATAGAGGCATTTCAACAAACACTTCATATGCAGATTTTACATGATTAAACATCACATCTTTAGTTTATTCATTTAACCATATTTTCATACAAATCAACCAATTTACATGAATGTTAGCTTCTATTTGCTGAAATCACTTCCAGATTGCTAATTTACACAAAATCAACAATCTATTTCCTAGTGTTTATTCTAGTACACATAATTTACAAATCACCTACAATGGTGTTCTTAGTTTTCACTAAATTTTCTTATGATTTCAACTTATTTTGATCTAGGGTTTGTCCCTAAACACTATAGTTGTTCCATGATCATCATAACATACACATGCAACCCTAATTCCAGATTTTTTCCCAAATCATCAAAATTTCAAGTTGAGAGAAATCCTTAAATTTTACATACCTTGTAATCCTCTTGTGATGAGGATCACGATTCTATGCTCGGATTTTCGTTTGGACCAGATTTGCTCCTTCAATTTGTAAATTTTAGTAGAATTCTAGGTTTGATAAGAAATGGGTGTCGCCCCTAAGGTTTCTGGTCGACCAGGGATTTCTATGTGGGGTTAAGTTTGTGTTTTGTTTGGTTATTAGAATTAAGTTTAAAATTTTAACAACTTAACCCCCTTCACTTTGATCAATATAGATTTTAGTGAACTTTAACTCTACTTTATGGTTATTTCTAGATTTTTAACTAATTAGGTTAAATTTCCTAGTTAGTAAATTCTCGTTTATTTAAACCTTATTAATTCCAGTTTAAGGTTTTACATTTTTCGGGGTGTTACACCGGGGTTGTAGCAAATGCGTTGTAAAACTCAGTATCCATGATGACTTATCACGTTTTTCAAGATCAGTGACAAATAAGCGAAATCAGATGTTTGTGCACGAAGAGCGAAAACCCAGATGTTCACAAGAGTGGAACCCTGATGTTCACAAGAGTGAAACTACTGATGTTCAAATGAGCGAAACTACTTGATGTCCTTATAAGAGAAACTACTGATGTTCAAATGAGCGAAACTACTTGATGTCCTTATAAGCGAAACTACTGATGTTCAAATGAGCGAAACTAGTCACTTGGGAGGTCCTTTGGAGCGAAACTAGCTACTTAGGAGGTCCTTTGGAGCAAAACTAGCCACTTAGGAGTGACACATAAGCGAAACCTGATGTATGTAAAAGCGAAATCACTGGTTGTTCGTATGAGCGAAACCAACTCGGGGGTTATTTTGGACCATTTTTAGTGTGAAGTTTAAGCTTAAACTTTTAGGGATTTGTCAATGATCAATTTCCTTTAATCTGTGAAATTTTGAGCCAATTTTGACCGATAAATATTTCTAAAATGATGAAAGAAGGTGTAGAAGTAAGAATTTATGATGAAATCCAGCAAATCTCTGTAGAACTCCTCCTCCTGAAGCTCTGATACTACTTGTAGGATCGTATTCTGACCCGAACGAGTCTATCAGAGGAGTCTCGATCAGTTACAGGTGCGGAAAACAAGTAACCAACGTAGAAACAGCTAGATCTTCACTTTAAACACACTTTTGATTGATATTACAGCGTTTACAATCAAATCTCACACCGGCAGCACCTCGGTATGGATAACAAGAACACCTTACTAATGATTTCGTTCTTGAGGCATTTATAGGGACTAGGTTTCGCTCATATGGACATGTCCATAAAAGCGAAACCCCCATTGTACATATAAGCGAAACCATCTTCTAGGTTTCCCACATACGGACATCTTTGTGATTTCCCACATATGGACATGTGGTTTCCCACATATGGACATGTCCATATATGTGAAATCAACTTTCTCGGGAAATCTCGTACAAAGTGCCCTAATCTAACATTCTAAGACTAAGACTCGATACAAGACGAAGTCGACAGATGTATGCACTAACAGAAGGGCATAATTTCCTTTCCACCATGTTCTTAAATTCCTCCCATTCCATATTGTAAACCCTGTCACTTCCCCTAGAATGGAGGATAGTGTTCCACCATTCTAAGGCTGAGTTCTTAAACAGATTGGAAGCAAACATTATCTTATCCTCTTCCGCGCACTTGCTTATTTTTAAGACTGCCTCAGTCTTTTCTATCCAGCGTAAGGCTGCAACGGCCCCTTCATTGCCCGAGAATTCCATTGGTTTACAAGACCAGAATTCTTTATAAGAACAACCATAAGATATGGTTCTTCTTCTTTTGGTAATGGGCACTTGAAGTATGGGTCCATTGTTTACGTTGTGTTCCGGTTCAGTGGGTCGTTTACTGCTATGGTTACTTTTATTATCTGCTTCCCTAACTGTTTTGATAATATATGGCATTGCATATATTATCCCTTATGCCACTATGTGTTGAATGGCACTGTTATCCACTTGGTTTCCATTATTATCATTGTTCGGGTTATCATTATTCGGGTTATTGTCATTCTGGTTTTCCTGGTTCACTTCGTTGTCCATCTGAATTTTAAACATTTACCAATTATTAATATCACAAAATAATATTTAATCAATCGCACAACACACATATTGATCAAAATCGTCGAACATTGTGAGTTACTCTTTCTTATATATAGTATGCATCCAATACAAACTGATACTGGAATTTAAAATTACAATACTATTATGCATCCATAACTACTATCTAGAGATATTTTTTTTTCAAACATACACACATATTATATATTATTATTTTATTATTATTATTACTACTACTATCACCGTCACTGATATGGGTTCATCCAGAACTCCATATTACTCTCGTCGTACTTCCAGACGAGTCGTTCTCCGATCTGCCTCATCCTGTCAGTACCTTCCAAAATCTCCTCACCAAAGGTTCGGAGTTCTTGCACATTCACTGCACTCATTGGCGGTGCAGGGGCTGGTACTGGGTTTGGGAACTGGGGCATGGGCTCCTGGTACGGGTATGGATTTTCTAGAATCCCCCTAATGTATTGATCGCTATCATAGTAGGGATCTAGAGGGTCCAAACCTGGGTAGGCTGCTATATTCGGCATGGGTTCGTCTTCTGGTATTGGGTAGCGTTGCTGGTAATCCCTATTGTCATCTAACCACGGGTCGTAATATGGGTCTAAGGGATTGGGTGCTAGTACTCTAGGTATCTCCTCTGGGTTAAAATCAGGCATTGGGATTTGATTTTCTGGATTGTTTTCTATTTCCATTGGCTGTGGGGGAAACAGTGGTAATGGTTGGGGTGCTATGAGTTGCTCCAGGTTAGGGTCTGCAGCTTTAGTTGCTAGGACATGGAAATTTTCTAGACTCCTATTAACCATATCCTGGGTGTGAGCATCTGTTTCTCTCTTGGCGGCTGCTACAGCACGCTGTTGTTGTAAGTTTTTCATTCTCTTCCTACGTTCATGCGCTCCCCTACTGAACCATCCTCTCTTTTTAGGAGGGAATGGCTCTTCAGACTGAGCCTTAAACACGAATATCCCATCTTCTTGTCAGCTGAATACCCTGAGAGGGCAGGCTGTGAAGAGATGCCTTCGCTTCTAGGTGAGCTGGATAACTGACGGTGGCGTCGGAAGGTCCTTGGTCGCTCATACTGTAAACTAACATATAGTCAAATAACACATAACAATAAAATACAAATACGCACGTAGTTCCGTAATTTATTTCCTAACATCTTGAATAACATCTTGGTGTCAGCAGAACACTTCTGTGGCTGAATCAGTGGCTTAGCTCTGATACCACCATCTGTCGCAACCCCCGCCCCCTATCTGTCCCGGGAACAGGCGGCCGCGAGAATCAGTATTGGTGGTATCGGTGTTTATTATTTTGGCAGCGGAAATTACATCAGGATCGTAGTTAGAAAATATTTTATCAGAGTAAAACACCACATTTTATATTAATAAATATATTGGGATAAAACCTAAGTTTTCATTACAAACTGATTTATAGGGATGGACCCTATTTTATTGAAATAAAACATCTTCTTTATTTAGGTAACTTTTATAGCCACTTTTCTAAGCCTTCAGTGCTGTCCAGCTGGCTTCTAGTTGGCTTTCACATTTTGTTACCTTAAAAGCGTTTAAAAACATTTTGTCAGTGGAAAATACTGGTGAGTGAATCCCAGTTTAATCAAGAAGAGTTTTATTAATTCACAGTATTGAGAGCGATTACAATGTTTATTTATACACTATTACTCATTCAGTACTGTCAATCCTGACTGGTGGGTCATATTACACATTGGCTAACTCTTTGTCCAATGGTAACGTGTTCCACATTTTGTATACAAAACCCCAACATACCGGCAGTAATTGAAGAATTACAAAGACTCAATCACTGCTAATGATAATTTAAAATAAATAAAGGTTTTGTAAAAACAGTTTGTAAAAGGTTTACAAAAAGGAGATTACTCACATTGTTGTCTTAGGGTTTCCTTTAAGGATTTCCTGGTGATTATCTATAAATTACACAAATGCACAAGCGTTAGTATAATAACCCAATATTTACATTAGTAATACCCTCCCCGAGACGGTATTCCAACGACTACGTCGGCCAGAACCACGACAGCCGTTACGGAACCCTGGATCAATCGGGCAGCGTATCTAATACGTAACCGGGGTTATGATACTTACAACGAGGCAGAACTTCGTTATTTAGGGGGGTATTATGCCAGAGAATAGCTTATACTATAAGAAAATTCAAGAGAGAAAAGTGTGTGAGCGATTTCGATTGAACAGCCGATGGCCTCTATTTATAGGGCCTGATTCTGGTTTTGTCGCGCCCCGCGTAGGTGTCCTCCAGGGGCTTCACGGCCCGCGAGGCCAGCTAGTGTAGACCCTAGCTTGGCTGACTCGCCACTAGGCTTGACACGAGTGGTGACATGTGGCAGCTCAGGGGCTCGCCCTGACTCCGAACTGTCGCGGCCCGCGTAGCTCACCTCCAGCACGTTCGCGGCCCGCGAGCGACCCTATTTCCTTGTTTTTATTTTATTTTTAATTATATCAGGTATTTAGGGCTCGGTTTTAGCAATTGGGGTTTATTTTAGGACATATAGGGATACTTTAAATATTTTTAGGGTGTCGAAATTTTTTAGGAGAGTTGTTATATCTTTCACCAAAACCGAAACCGCTATTTTTGGTT
>JARYGA010029314.1:0-43325 GCA_030545235.1 Helianthus tuberosus
TTCTCAGTTTTTTTAGTTTCTACCTCGTTTCGATTCAGTTCATTCCGTTTTCTGTTTTTGCACATGGCAGAAAATTCGTCATCTCACCGGCAACCTGGTCCTCGACCAAACGTCGGAGACAATTTACAACTAGAAGAATCTCCAGAATATTGGTTTAGCAGATGCCAAGCTGCTTTAAACACAATCGTTATTCAAATCGCCAGATCTGATTTATCAAACATCAGATCTGGAAAAGAAATTGATACCACATTATTGGACCCACCAACACCACGTAGGGGGGACATCCAATCCAGCCAATATAACAGTTATCAAAAACAAATACACATGATTCAGGGAGGTCCATCACGGAGGTCAAATAAACGAAGTTATGATCAACATTGGAGAGAACAGCAAGTCGTATTTCCTGTTGTTCCTGGGGGCCCTCAGGAAGAACGACCAGTGATTATCACTGGTATTTTCGGTCATTACCGAACCGACTACATGTTCATAGATCCAGGAAGCTCGATGGACATCATATACGAACAGTGCTTTAAACAGCTCGATTCAGAAGATAAAGCACGTCTGGAACCAGTCGATTTTCCCCTCACTGGATTCTGTAATGAAGCTGTATTTCCATTAGGGCAAATCGCTTTCCCGGTAACTTTATCAGACGGCGAACATTCACGAACAGTTACAGTCAATTTCATGGTCATGCCAGCAACATCACGTCATGATGTCTTGCTCGGGAGAAGGTCACAAAGGGAATTTAGCATGATCACTTCCATTCCACATGCTGCTTGTGGATTTCCGACAGAAACCGGAGTTGCAATTCTCTATTCAAGCAAAGAAGTCATGTCCGTAGACGACGAACCACCAACAAAAGTAGTCAAACCTTTGGCACCAAACGAACCAGAGAAATGGGTCCTAAACAACGAATATCCAGAGCAGACCATTCTGCTAGGACAAGCCATTTCACCAGCAACACGCATACAACTGAAAGAATTGTTGTCTAACAACAAAGATATATTTGCCTGGTGCCCAGCAGATATGACTGGAGTTCCACGCGACATCGCGCAAC
Source organism: Helianthus tuberosus (assembly GCA_030545235.1). Taxonomy (NCBI): domain Eukaryota; kingdom Viridiplantae; phylum Streptophyta; class Magnoliopsida; order Asterales; family Asteraceae; genus Helianthus; species Helianthus tuberosus. Next base: position 1,058 of record JARYGA010029314.1, read on the forward strand.
ATTGTCTAAACATCAAACCATCAGTAGAACCCGTCACTCAAGGGAGGCGCAGTTTCAGCGAAGAAAAAGCAAAAGCAATGGACGAGCAAGTAGCAGAGTTACTTAATGCGGGAATCTTGCGCGAAGTAAAATACCATACATGGGTAGCCAACCCAGTGATGGTACAAAAACATAGCGGTGGGTGGAGAATGTGCGTCGACTTCAAAGACCTGAATAAAGCATGCCCAAAAGATTGTTACGCGCTTCCAGAGATAGACAAAAAAGTCGACTCTCTAGCATCATTCAGATGGAAATGTTTTCTTGACTGTTACAAGGGTTATCATCAGGTCTAGATGAAAGAAGAAGACGAAGACAAAACGGCGTTCCGCACAGATAAAGGCATTTTCTGTTATACCAAAATGCCGTTCGGCCTGCGCAATGCAGGCGCAACTTATCAACGACTAATGGACACAATTTTCAACGATGATATTGGCAAGACTGTCGAAGTATACATGGATGACCTCGTCATCATGAGCCATGAGGAAGGCACAATGCTCGACAATATTCAGCGTACATTCGACTCTTTGCGCAGCGTGAATTTAAAACTCAACCCAACTAAATGTTCCTTCGGCATGGAAGAAGGAAAATTTTTGGGATTCATCGTCACAAGAGATGGCTTTAAAGTAAATCCAGAAAAAGTGCAGGCTATTCAACTAATGTCGTCACCCGCAACAGTTAAAGAAATGCAAAGGCTCGCTGGACGCTTAGCGGCTTTAAACAGATTTTTGGCTAATCATGCAGCAAAGTCTTATCCATTCATCAGCACGCTACGAAACTGTGCAAAGAAAACTGACTTTCAGTGGACATCTGAAGCGGAAACCGCATTTAAACAAATGAAAGAATGTTTAATTCAGCTGCCAACGCTGACCGCACCAAAAGAAAAAGAACCACTGATTTTATATTTATCTGCCGCGGAAGTAGCGGTTGGTGCTGTATTAATGGTAGAACGCGAGAACATCCAGACTCCAATCTATTACATCAGCAAAATGCTTACCGGCCCGGAAACTCGTTACTCAATGATAGAAAAGCTAGTCATAGCACTAGTACAAGCATCCCGGCGCCTGCGCAGGTATTTCTCGGGTCACGTCATCACAGTTCTTACCAATTACCACTTAGGCCAGATCTTATCTAAACCCGACGTGGCGGGACGACTGGCCAAATGGGCAATTGAACTGGGAGGATACAACATTTTCTACAGACCAAGACCAGCAATCAAAGGGCAAGTTTTAGCAGACTTCGCCACTGAAGTCCCCATCGAAAAAGTTCAAGAGTGCGAGGCAATCCAGAATCCTACACCCGTTTTCGACGATAGAGTCTGGACCTTGCACACAGACGGAGCATCCAATGATGACGGAGCTGGAGCAGGTCTCCGATTAATCAGCCCAGACAACCATGAGCTCACATATGCTATACGCTTAGATTTCAAAAGCACGAATAACGAAGCTGAATATGAAGCCTTCTTGGCAGGTCTTCGCTTAGCGTTAAAAATGGGGGCAAGAAATCTTGAAGCTAACGTTGATTCAAAACTGGTAGCCGAGCAAGTTAATGGCAATTACGATGCAAAAGAAGCTATGGCGTTGTACCTTGAACAAGCGCGGATGTTAATCAGCCAATTTCAAACATTCAAAGTTAATCACATAAACAGAAGCGAGAACAAACACGCTGACGCGCTGAGCAAGCTAGCTGCTACCAGCTTTAAGCACTCAGCAAAGGAAGTACGCATAGAGGTATTATCCAACCCTTCCATTCATTTCAAACAAGTAAGCGTCATAGAAATGGGAGATCCATCCTGGATGTCTCCAATTATCTTGTACCTTCAACACGGAAAACTTCCGGAAGGAAAGGAAGAAGCTCGAAAAATACAACACAAAGCAATAAATTATGAAATGGCGGATGGCGTCCTTTACCGAAAATCATTCATGGGCCCATTACTACGCTGCGTCGATAAAACAGACGCCCAACACCTTGTCAGAGAAATCCACGAGGGATTATGCGGGATACACGCGGGACCGCGCATGGTCGTGGCAAAAATAATGAGCGCTGGATACTACTGGCCAGGAATGCACATGGATGCAGTCGATATGTTAAGAAGATGCGAGGCATGTCAACGCCACGCACCAAAGACACTCCGACCCAAAAATCCACTAATTCCCGTTACTTCCGCCTGGACATTCCAACAGTGGGGCATCGATCTTGTCGGGCCATTTCCTGACGCGCCAGGTGCAGTAAAGTTCATCATCGTCGCGGTGGATTATTTCACAAAATGGGTGGAGGCTAAAGCTTTGGCCTCAACAACAGCAATGGTAATCCACAAATTTATATGGGAACATATCATTTGCAGATTTGGATTACCATTGCGCATTATTTCCGACAATGGTACAAACTTCGCCGCAGAAGATCTTCAAAAATGGTTTAAAGAAATGAAGATCGAGCACAACTTTGCCTCCGTCGCGCATCCTCAAGCGAACGGACAGGTAGAAAGCGTAAACAAACAAATTGTTGACGGCATAAAAGCGCGACTCGGGACAGCGCGCAGAGGGTGGGTTGACGAACTCCCCAGCATCCTCTGGGCGCATCGAACAATGCCAAAGACTAGCACCGGCGAAACTCCGTTCAGCCTAGTCTATGGGTCTGAGGCCGTCATTCCAGCTGAGATAGGTTTACCATCACCGCGCATGATAGCCATGGAAAAACAGAACAACGAGCAAGAACGAAGAATGGATTTGGATCTTCTAGAAGAGAGGCGCGAGAACGCTGCCATAACAGAAGCAAGGTACAAATCCAAGCTCGAAAAATATTACAATGCGCGCGTTCGTGTTTGCACCTTTGTCCCTGGTGACTTCGTCTTGCGCGACAATGAGGCTTCAAACGCTGAAAAGCCGGGCAAATTAGCGCCAAGATGGGAAGGACCATACGTCATTAATGAGGTCCTAGGCAAGGGGGCATATACCCTTAAAAGGATCGATGGGACCCTAGTTCCCCACACTTGGAACGCACAACAGTTGCGCAGGTGTTACATATGAATCAAGTCTTCAAAAGCGGAAAGAACATACAGGCAATGTATTTCTTTATTATGTCTTGTATCACAAGCCTTGCGCTCTTATCAATGCAAACATCATTTTTACTTATATCACTGTTTATTACAAATCGCATGTAATTTCTTTGGTTCGCGCGAAAACAATATGGTCAAACATTGTATACCTCATGAACAGTCTAAAAACAAGGCAAGTTGTTGCGCCTTTTAGACAAACGTTCAAACATGAGCACAATACCATCTCTCATTCGCCTTACCTATCCAAAAGCAATTAAAAACATGCAAAATATTGTAATAATTCACAAGCATAACAGTGCATCACAATATACAAAAAGTGTACCACAAACACTTAACAAGATCATAACCATGATCTTCAAAAAATCATCCAGTACCAAATTTACAAAAAGCATTAACAAAGGACGAAAACTGGTCATAAGGCTAAACACCTAACCAGCTTCGGAATCATCACCAACAACAGACACCTGCTCACTCCGACGAGTTTTCCGGCGTTGATACACTAACCGGCATCCTCCCTTTTGAAGCATCGGGAACCGAGCCGTCAACCCATCAGCATCCAACACAACGCTAGCACCAGCAGTAACATCCATATGCTGAAGAACCTTGCAGTCAGAATCAATAACCACCGGAGAAACAGGTGTGACCTGGTTCTTTCCAGGAATAGCAGCAAGTGGCGATGAACAAGAAAGAAGTATGAGACCTTCAGCAGCTTCATACACCCTAAAAATATCCAGCAAGCAACGAGTATGGTAAGAACGTCTCATCTTTTTTGATATAAATTAACCAGGAGATAAGGTATCTCAAAAAAGACATGTATATAAATAGAACTCGATCTCGGGAAAGGAGAAATCTACCCATCATTAACTGTCAGAATTACATCACATCCAAACGGCGCTACAGGAACCAGGGTCATATCCGCATTAATGAAGTCTGACAGGCGCCATTACGAATCTCAAGACAAAAAGAGAAATACCCACTCTTACTGCCAGGTGACGTCATTACATAGCATGATCACAAAGTCAAGTTTTTTCCTTTTCCAAACAAGTTAAAACTTCCAAGAGAAGATTCCTTATTTCTCGCGCCTAAAAAACACCTCCCTCTCATAAGTCCAGTGCTCCACTTATTTGCATAAGTACAACACTAGACTGGGGGGACTTGAAGGGGTAAGGTCCCAAAAACCTCATAAGAAGGATTTGAGACCATACCACAAACCAACCTTTTTAGCCTTTCGACCTTGCGCGGCCGCGCATTGGTCTTACAAAGAAGGAGAAGTCAGCAATCTGTAAACCGCGCGCCCAAAGGAAAACATAAATCCTTGCGCCTTCTCCAACTTAACAAAGGATTAAAACCCTTTGTTCAATACCTCCGCCTAAATATCCGGACTTGGATATTATTTTACCCAGACTTGGGATTTATTTATCTGTGTCCACACAGTAAGGTGTCACACCAGATTACAGCAGCAATCTTCTAGAAAGAAATACAATCGTGCACCACCCAGACGGTTATAACCGTCTGGACACGTGTCGTCACCACAAGCAACCCTGGAATCACAACAAAGGCATGCAATTGGGGAGTAATCTCCACTTAATCACTTTCCACGTGGCAATCTCCCAGCCATAGATCAGACCACGATCCGTGTGCATTCACATCGGATCGAGACAACTTAACGAAGGATCAAAGAACTTAACGGAAGAAAGTATAACCGCTACGGCGTTAGCATCTTCCGTCATCTTTTCAATAACAGGTTTTCCCTCCCAAAAAACTCCCGGTTATAAATATGAGAACTGTTCAGGTATAAACTCAGATCACACTCACTTCTCAAAGACTTTCTCTTCTCCATTACCAATACTTATTCTCACACCGGAGTCGGGTCAAGGAGAGAACCCTCTTCTCCCCTTGGCGAGGCTAACGGTGTTCTTTTTTGCAGAATCACCGGAGAAGAAGTTCAACTGCAACTGAATCAACCGAGAGAGAGCTAACCCTTTTATGCGGATTCAAACCCCCTAACTATCTCGGTTCCGACCATTTAGCTAGTGTTTCTTCAGTATCGCTCCCGAAATGTACTTGTGAACTTGCAACAGATCGCTTGTCAAGAAGGCGTATATTTGTGGTATGTTACACCATGTGGAGACCTCCTGCCACACTAAAGTCGCAACCAAACAACTCGTGAATAGGTGATCCACGGTTTCCTCTTCCGACCAACACAAATAACAAGGCTGAAGGTAATATTTCTTTTTATCAAGGCGTCTGAGGTGGGGAGGCGACAAAGAATAGTTCTCTATCCAAATGTATTTATCTTCAGCGGAACCCACGAGCTCCATTTCAGAATTTTATTACTCTGAACCGGGTCAGGGTTATGTAACCATTTTTTAACTGACGCTACCTTAAAAACACCATTGTTATCTCCCTGCCACCTTCAATTTTTTAACTGACGCTACCTTAAAAACACCATTGTTATCTCCCCGCCACCTTCAAACATCTGACCCGTTCTTAAAATTATAAAAGGAGATTGCAGACTTCAAGTTCTCCAACTCCGACCCCGCCGCATTCTGTGGCTCCTCTTCTCTCCAGTCCCAACTGAAATCAACCAGCTGCCCATCCCCAAACACACATCTTTCCGCAACCGTGCAGGCTTTATTTGACTCCATACTAAACAACATAGGATACACCGATTTGAGCAGAAGGTCCATAAGCCAGGGATCGAGCCAGAATCGGGTAATTACCCCATTGCCTACTTCATTTTTTATCGCCAGAGACAGATCCAGGTTCGTCACATTTATGTGATTTTGAAGTTTCGCTATTAAGCACCAGATTAATTGGTTAAGATAGTGTGCCCCTTTTTTTAATTTACATAACATATTTAACTTTTTGTTTTATAAGAAAAAGATGAAGCTAGTTATTTTTTGAAGTAACTAGTCATATTCATCCGCGCTACGCGACGGAAACTCAATCGATAGTGGTTCAGTAACCGAAAGAGAAAATCCAATAAAGAAAGTCGTGATATGTCCAAAAGAATACATCGATCAAAAACTGTAAAAACGTATATTGGTTCCAATAATATTAATACCGATACAAATTGGAATTGTTCGGTCGGAATCGGTTCAGTTCGGTTCGTCATGGTACTTGTTTATGATACCCATAAAAACTCTAATCTAAATACAGCTCCGTTTTTAATAAAATTTACATTGATATGAGCATTGTTCAATTGGTATTGATTGGATATGACATAGTAGCGGTAACGTATCATTACGGTATGTGAGAAATTACAAATGTAATTTATTAGAAGAGTATTATTAAATCTAATATAAAGAAATATAATTAAAATAAAAGATATGTCTTTAAAACAAAATTTATTGCACATTTATAGTTCATGACCATTTTATCTTAATATATATAAGAGTAAAATGCACGGATAGTCCCTGTGGTTTTGCAAAGTTTCAGCTATAGTCCCCAGATTTTGAAAATTACACTCATAGTCCCTGTGGTTTGATAGTTTGTTACGCGGATAGTCCCTGGAGTGGATGGGGGTTAGTTTTCTCTGTTAAGTCCACCTGAAATTACTTATTTACCCTTCATCTTCTCCACTCTATAAAAACAAAACAACCCCACCTACCCCAACCTTTATCTGTGATTCACCCCACCATTAACCACCACCCACCTCTCACCTACACAACGAGTAACCACCTTCTGCGTCATCTCCCACATCTTCACCTGCAAACACCCTCACCACCACCCATTCATCTGCAAACACCCCCACCAACCACCGCCTTCATTCGACCACCACAACCACCGTCTTCACTCGACCACCACAACCACTGTATCAAGGCCAAATTGTGACAGTTAAAGCTCAATATAACAAGTTATATTTGTTCAATTAACGTTTTGCTAAACTATAGTAACAAAACCCTAAATTTGTTACTATTTGAAAAACAGCGAGTATGAAACCTAACCAAGCAATCGAAGGAAGTACAATTAGGGTTCCGTTGTTGCCAGATGCGAACAGTCTATCGTCGCCGCATGAAGCGATCATCGCCGGTGTACCTGCGGTGCCGGTGACCGGATTCCAAGCGAGTCCCCATACTCTATCGGTGTGACCTTTTAGTGTTTGAACTTCTGTAAGTTTCAGTGCTTCTTCTTCGATTGAAGTCATGATTGACTGCCGGAAAATGGTGGTTCATGTGACAGAAGATGATCGAAAGTGTGATCCGGTGGGTTTATATATGTGTCAATTTTTTTTATATTTTAATAAAGTAAGGGGTAAATAAGTAATTTCAGGTGGACTTAACAGAGAAAACTAACCCCCATCCACTCCAGGGACTATCCGCGTAACAAACTATCAAACCACAGGGACTATGAGTGTAATTTCCAAAATCTGGGGACTATAGCTGAAACTTTGCAAAACCACAGGGACTATCTGTGCATTTTACTCTATATATAAAATAATAATATTCAAACAATACTAAATTAATATTCTGATCACCACTTGATATTAATATTTTATTAACAGAATGATACTGTTCATCATCACTTGATATATTTTATTAACAGAATGATACTGTTCATCATCACTTGATATTAATATGTATAATAGCTACGTGGGCTTTGGCTTAGGGTGGTGTTAAACCTTATTTTAGTGCATTTATTAAACTTTTTGGTTGGTATGTGGTTTGATTTATAGATGTATTAATATAGTTTGAGACCATGAGGTAGTGGTGGAGTGGTTGGGGAAAGATTTGGTGTTTCTTGTGACTCAGGTTCGATTCCCACTTTTTTCCATTATTTTCTGCAGCATCCAGGTGAAGGGAGAATACATGTGGCACCGGTTCGTCTTGGATGGAAGACAAGGTTTTACCGATTATTACACTGTCGTGCCTTTAGGCGGCTGCAGGTCGGGTTTCCGCGCATCTTCGAGAGACAAGGGGCTGGCGGCGGTCGAGTAATCGACCTTGGTCACAACGTCCGGTGTCATGGGGGTTGGCACGTCGCTCCTTTCCGTTCAAAAAATAATAATTTAGTTTGCGTAAATTACAGGTTTGGCCCCTGTGGTTTAGCCAGTTTAACCATTTTAGCCCAAAAAGTGACACACCCCAACCGATGGCGGAAACATCGGAGTGAGACGAAAACAAAATTGATCATAGCATCATAACACTAATTGTGACAATATATAATTAATCATTATTTCATAAATGCTAAAAATGCATACATTGTTCAAAAACCAAATTACACTTAAATTGTAGCAAACATAAAACATGAAATCAAATTGTTTATCCTTAAGGTGTGCTTATAAGTCCACCCTAATTGTGTTTCTTCAATCGTCATCTATCAACCTGCAACATGTATTAAAATATGATCAACAAAATGTTGGCAAGTATACAAGTTTGATACATAGCAAAATAGTAAAAATGTTTAATGGTGCTCATATCCAACATGATAAAATGTATACAATGTTACTAACATACTGTACTAGTGTAAGCTATATGTCAAACCAGAGTTTAACACAATCGTGATTACCCAACATCGTCGAAACGAAGAGGGTGTAATGGTGTTTACTTAACAATACCACAAGAATACGGGCGGGGCGTTAGTCCTATCACGCTATAATTGTTAAGGTAGGCTTGCAAAGTTAATGAATATATAGACACGTGTAAACATAACATGCGAGATTAACAAGTATAACAAGTTTCATGTTTAATGGTGGATAGAGTGTAATTTGTAAACATGTTTAATTGTGTTGCGTGTTTTGTATAATTGTACATATTGCACCCAAAGTGTTTAAAATGAAAAGGGGATCGAGTATACTCACAGTTTTGCGTAGATTTCCACGAAAACCGAGAGCTGATAAGATGAGGGCCGGTACACCGAAGTCATCCTGAAATGGGTCAACGAAGGTGTGAGTATTCTGATGTGAAAAGGATTTAGATCATACTTTAAAATACGAAAAAGTATGAAACAAAACGAGTAACAGACCCTTCGTGCAAAAGGAACTGTTTATCATATTTTCGTGTTCAATTTCATTTCTTTTCGATTCCAGTTTACCCAAACAGTTTGCTAGCCACAAAGTAAGTTAACCCCGTCCAGCCTCCTACAGTTGGTTCACACCTTCTATGTTGTGTTGGCACACTTGGGTTGTCCTTACTTGACTGTTTGACCATTTTACTTTCTGTTTTCATTTTATATAACAACTACTGATACTATGTTGTGTTAGAACAATTTACAAATAAATTTTATGCACGAATTCGCGTTAAACCAGACCAGTTGCATGAAGGGTCTATTACTCGTTTTATTTCGTACTTTTTCGTATTTTTAAGTCTGATCCGAACCCTTTTCACATCAGAATACTCACACCTTCGTTGACCCATTTCAGGGTGACTTCGGTGTACCAGGCCTCATCTATTTAGCTCTCAGTTTTCGTGGAAATCTAGCTTACACTGGTACAGTATGTTAGTAACATTGTATACATTTTATCATGATATATATGAGCACCATTAAACATTTTACTATTTTGCTATGTATCAAACTTGTATACTCGCCAACATTTTGTTGATCATATTTTAATACATGTTGCAGGTTGATAGATGACCATTGGAGAAACATAATTAGGGTGGACTTAGAAACACACCTTAAGGATAAACAATTTGATTTCATGTTTTATGTTTGCTACAATTTGAGTGTAATTTGGTTTTTGAATAATGTATGCATTTTTAGCATTTATGAAATTATGATTAATTATATATTGTCACAATTAGTGTTATGATGCTACGAGCAATCTTGTTTTCGTCTCACTCGGATGTTTCCGCCATCGGTTGGGGTGTGACCGATTGGTATCAGAGCCATAACTACAGGGAATTAGGATTAATTGCTATGCTTTTGACCCAGTCTATAGTTTAGGAACATATTCTTGTTTGTGCTTTAAAACTACTTGCATTCTCACTTGCTTGCTTCTTATCTATTTCTTTGTCTCAAAATATACAAGCCTTTCCTAAGGCAACCACAACACACACTTGAAGACTTGATGAAAACACTCTTATTCCACAATCGAAACGACTCACCAAAATAGGGTGATTCCCACATTTGGTGACGACTTTCACTCCGCTATACTTGTTATTTTGCATGAAATCCGCCATCAAGTTTGGAGTGATAGCCATATCTTGATGGGAATTTCCATTTCATAATCTAGTGGATCCTTATCGACAACTCGAGATTGTATCTTGAATCATTCGATAAGTACCAACCACACTAGGGTACAATGTTACCAAGTTAGGGGTGAAACCCACATCTTGATAACTAGTCCCACTCCTCGATTTTCAATCTCGCCAAAGTTTCGATTTTCCAATCGACTAGGGACGTGTAGTAACTGGAAGGACAAATACCAATAATCGCTTCTCGACGAGAGTATTTGCCTATTAGGCCAAAGCATGTTTCCTTAACTCGAAAGGACTTCGATTCACTATGGAATAGTCTTAGTTACGTTCCGTGACAATCCAAATTATTATGTTAACTCTCTTTTATGTCGCATCAATTTTAATGTGTTTTACATTGGATACGAATTTCATTTCAACGTTGGAGACACGAACCTCACTTTCCTCGCAATCTAAAACAATAATAATATCTCGTGAACAAACTAAATTTACAATCCTTTATTCATTATTTGTCATGATGCTATGTGAATTCTTGTTATGCTATGTGAACAACTTGAAACCTTTATATGCTACGTGATGCATTTCATGATACAAACTAATTTAACAAAATATTATGATCAAGTCTCATCCATTCTCCTGTTTTTGAATCTATAGATGTCTTCTAGCCGACTTTCCAACTCGACCAAGAAATCGAAGACCGGCTCCAAGAAGAAAATGCTCACATTCATGGCTACTCAAATGGCACGCGTGATCCCTGAGATCGTAAGCAAAGTTACTGCGTCCACTACACCTAACTCCTTAGTCGACTCCAAGGTTGACCAACCCAAACCTGTTTCCTTCAACTACAAGCATTTCTCAGCTTGCAACCCTAAACCCATCACCGGCAACGATGGTGTCACTTCAATGCTCGAGTGGTTCGATGATATACGTTAAATTATACATGATTTTATCCCACAATTTACTTCCGTTCTTAGCGTTTTTCACCGAAACTTTGATGTTTAGGTACCAAATCCGGTACTTTTATGTTTTTAGGTCTTAAACAAAGTGCAAAAGACAAATCTGGAGAAAACAAGGCGATTTAAGGACATTTCTGGTGAAATTTGCAATATTCTGGTGAACTGCCAGATAGTATACGCCCGTGCGTTGATATACATTAAATTATACATGTTTTTATCCCACAAAACACTTCCGTTTTAAGCGTTTTTTGACCGAAACTGTGACGTTAAGGTACCAAATCCGGTACTTTATATTTTCAGGTCTTAAACAGAATACAAACAACAAATCTGATGAAAACGGGCAAATTCTGATGCATTTCTGATAAAACGGACAAAAATCTGATGACTGCCAGATGTCGCACAACCGTACGATCCGACCGCACTACCGTGCGAGTCCTCCGACCTTTGAAGCACTGCCAGTGTGACTCATGGTGTCACTGTTTACTCGGACTGCACTACCGTGCGACCCGCCGCATGACTGTGCACCGGCTGGACCAAGATTTCTGATCACCATTCTGATGACCTCACACTACCGTGCGACCAATGGCATGACCGTGCCAATCTGGTGATCGAAACAAGTTGTCCACTAGTCCACTTGTCTGATCCCGAATCGGAGAAATGACGTCACCCGACAAGTGCCAGTGCACGACCGTGGCATCCAACAACACGGATGTGCCAAACTGAAAATTGCCTATAAATAGAGCCATTCGCTACTGGTTTCAATGTTGGGTTTTTCTCCATGTTTCTGGGCGATTTCTGGGTTCCGAAGCAGTCCTGATTAGACCACTTTGAAGCTTCAAGACCGAATGGAAGCATAACCGATCCAACCCATCAGTTCCTTGCTTGTTTATGGTTCGATTCCTTGTTCTTAAACATGTATTCTGATCATTATTCAAGTATTGAGCTGATGTCAGTTTATGTAATAGTAGTAATGAACTTGTTTCTTAAATACTCTTTATGTTGTAATCTTGTTTATATGGATCTTTAGTACTTTTCATGTTTGAATCTTCATGATTATATAATGAATGTTTCATTGATGTTGAGTTCTTGATTATGTTTGATTGTCTTGGATAATGAATCTGTGGTTAGTAGGATGGTAACTATTTGTTGATTAATCACTTGTTTGTAAACGTGTTTACACCATGAGACTCGAGAGGGTATTGGTTTTATCTAAGATATATCAGATTTTGATTGAGAATGCTTTCTTGCACGTAAGGGTTCTAAAAAATTATATGGTGTTATTACATGTTCTTGACGCGGTTTATGATCTTTGTTTAGTAGTTTTAGTCTGAAATTGCTAACATGGTAGATTTGTGATCAAGACTTGTAAGATGAAATACTTTGTTATATAATCTACTTAAATGCTTATTCTCATGGCTGTATTGTGACCATCGGTATTGCTTTCTTTGATAAGTGAGGTTAGAAAACTCCTGGCCGATGACTAATCTATCTTTAAAGGTTCACATGAATACATATCAATAGCTCGCTAAAGAATGAGTTTAGGTGGTTAACGTGTGTTTATCGCGTTAACTTTCCGAAGAATCATCATGTTAGAAAACTCCTAGCGGATGACTAACTGCCTTGCAATTGGAAAATTAATCAAGTGCTTTTGTGACATATCTGATATAGATGACATGTCTAGGTTGTTTGTGAAACAAGGTAATTATTTATTTTTCATATTTGGAGTCTATTATGTTTTAGATATAATTTTAGATAATTTAGTTAAACAACCATTCACTTATCCTTTTACTGGTAAATTAATGACAAAGATTTAGTACTTAATAACGCCTGTGTTCCATGGATCGATATCTGGCTCTTACCAATACTTTGCTACATATATGACGGGATACACTTGTCCTTTCTTGTGTGTTTTTAATGTTAAGGTATAAACCATTTTTATAAATATTAAAACCCATGTGAGTACGAAGTTCACTGTGAATAAATATGTGCACTTCGCCATCCACCATGCGTTCACATGCACGACTGTGCATGGTCTCCGGCCCCGAAAGCACTGCCAGTGTAAGTGAGTGTGCCGATGATTACTCGGAACGTACGACCCTGCGAGCCAAGTGCACTACCTGGACCAAACATTCTGATACAATTCTGATGACACTGCACGACCGTGCAGCCAGATGCATGACCATCCTAATCTGATAACCGAGACAAACTTGTCCACTAGTCCACTTGTCTGACCCAAATGGAAACTGACGTCACTCGATAATTGTACGTGCACGACCGTGCGGCCATTTGCATGGCCGTGTGGATCGGAAATTTCCCTATAAATAGCAGCATTCGCTACTGGTTAAAGGGTTGGGTTTTTCTCCAAGTTTCTAGGCGATTTCAGAGGTTCGAAGCTCTCCTGATCAGACTGATTTCAAGCTTCAAGATTGAATGGAAGCTTAACCGATCCATGCCATCAATTCCTTGCTTGTTTATGGTTCGATTCCTTGTTCTTAAACATGTATTCTGATCATTTTTCAAGTATTGAGCTGATGTTAGTTTATGTTTATTCTAGTATTGTGTAATAGTAGTAATGAACTTGTTTCTTGAATAATCTTTAGTTTGTAATCTCATTGGTATGAATCTTTAGTACTTTTTCATGTTTGAATCTTCATGATTATATGATGAATGTTTCATTGATGTTGGATTCTTGATTATGTTTGATTGTCTTGGATAATTAATCTATGGTTAGTGAAGATTGTTAATAATTCCTTGATTAATCACTTGTTTGTAAACTTGTTAACACAATGAAACCGGACCAGGGTATTGGTTTTATCAAAGATAAATCTTATTTTGATTAAGAATGCTTTCTTGCACGTAAGGGTTCTAACGAATTATATGGTGTTGTTACATGTTCTTGACGCGGTTTATGATCTTTGTTTAGTAGTTTTGGTTGAAATTGCTAACTTGGTAGATTTGTGTTCAAGACTTGTAAGATGAAATAGTTTATTGTATGGTCTACTTTAATGCTTATCTTCGTGGCTGTATTGTTACCATCGGTATTGCTTTCTTTGATTAGTGAGGTTAGGAATCCAGACCAGGTAAATAACCTATCTTTAAAGATTCGCATGAATAAATATCAATAGCTCGCTAATGAATGATTTTAGGTGGTTAACGTGTGACCATCGCGTTAACTTTCCAAAGAATCATAATGTTAGAAATCTAGACCATGTAACTAACTGTCTTGCAATTGGAAAAATGATCAAGTGCTTTTGTGACATATCCGATGTAGATAACATGTTTAGGTCGTTTGCGAAACAAGATAATATATATTTTTCATATTTGGAGTCTATTAATTTTTAAATATAGTTTTAGATAATTTTAGTTAAACACCCATTCACATATCTTTTTATCTAGTAAATCAATGACAAAGATTTAGTACTCTACTCCGCCCGTGTTCCATGGATCGATATATGGCTCTTACCAATACTTTGCTACATATATGACAGGCAACACTTGTCCTTTTGTGTGTGTTTTAATGTTAAGGTATAAACCATTTTTATAAATATTAAAACCAAATTCGTGTGTAAAAAAGCACTGTAAAAACATATATAGTTACGCGCACGTAAAGTTTTTGGTGCCGTTGCCGGGGAACATGGCTAGTTTTCTGAACGAACCGAGTCATTCTTTTACCAATGTACATACTTGTGAATACTTGTACATTTTGTATTTATTTGTTTTATTTTTACTAACCTGTTAATATTTTATTTGTTCGACTAACCTTTCTTTCTTTCATTTATTTATTTCAATCAGTAAGTGTTCGGAAACGCACCAAGTTTTTGGTCGCAACTCTCCGAACCATTTATTTATTCTTTATTTATTTATTTATTTATGCACGTGTTCGGAATCGAACCATCTTCTTATTTATTTAATTATTCTTTTATGTGTTCGGGATTGAACCATTTGTTTATTCATTTATTAAATTACGTGTTCGGAATCGAACCATTTGTCTTTTTATTTATTTAGGCTTATTCATTCATTTATTTATTTATGGTTATTTATTTATTTACCTACGTGTTCGGAATCGAACCGTTTGTTTAATTATTTATTTATTTACTTCACGAAAAAAAATTCGGATATAAATAAATAAATAAGTATGATAGTATATATATATGTATATATAGTATAATAGTATAATACTATTACATTCTTTTTTCGTATAATGCTTTCCTTTTATTTGTTGGTTGATGTCCTCGACCCCCATACCCGCTATTGCTGAGCCAGCCAACGAACCAGAACCTAACCTAAGGAGAAGTAGAAGGCTTCGCGAAAGATCTCGTGTTATTGCACACAGAATTGCGGCCGCAATCGACGAACCGGTGATACTTTCCAACAATGAGAGTTCAGAGGACGATAGAAGGAGCATCATAGCGGAAGATGACCGGTCATTAAATGAGACCGGCTGACGACGATCAAACGGTTAGGAGGTGGGTAGGTGGTTTGAGAAAAGGGTGGATATGGCGGGTCGCCGGAGGTGGTGGTGGTGGCGGGTTGGTGGTGGATGATGGCAGAGAGAGAGAGAGAGATAGAGAGAGAAATAAAAGAGAGAGAGATATAGAGAGAGACTGAAGAGAGAGAGAGTTTCAACTTTATACATGTTTTATTTTTTGTTTTTCAATTAACATATTTTTTAATTAAATGGATAAAATCATAAAAATACCCTCATTTGCTTACTAAAATTACAAACAAAAAATACCATGATTTAAAAGGAAAAAATTAACTGGGTTTTGCCTAAAGGTCAAAATGTGCAAGATTTTAAAAAATAAAGTACAAAACTTGTAAAGTTTTGAAGGACAACGCCTGCAAAATGGGGTAAACATAAAGGACCAAGGTTGTTTATAATAGATTCACCGGGGTAACCCTTTACCCCCCCCCCCCCAAAAAAAAGGACCAAGGTGTAAACATTAAGGGCTAAGATTGATTACACATCACTACTAACAATAACTATACTATTTAATGAGATTCAAAGGTGTTTTAGTCATATTCTTATTTTCCATTAACTACTAATTTTGTGACACTTCGGGTTTTCCCGAATAACCTTATTGTATGATATCGTTATACATATATGATATTAAATGCGAACCTGTTATTTAATTCTATGCATTCTGTGATTCTGTGCTTTTATGATTTCTAGTTGGGCTAGGTATATTATATATATACTATGAATATGGACAATTATGAGCCGAGACCACGGTTCCGACTCGAGACCGCCTAGTCTCGACTCGAAACCTGCTGGCCCGCAAAACAGGTGGTCGCACACCCACATAATCTGGCCCAAACCTCCTTTTAAGCCCAATCGAAACCCTTAGGGTGCACCTGCTAGGAAGGGTATAAAACCCCCACAAGATCAGCCGACTTTCCCTTTTGAGACAAGCAAATCTTTCTCACATTCTCCTAAAAACATTCCCTATCCGTTTGTTCTCTCCCTCACCCACTCCCTCACTCTAAACCCTAACAACACCAACTCCTTTCCTCCTCTCGGACCAAGAGCGGCAGCATCAAGGACTCCTGGATCAGCTCGGAAGCTTCCTTCATCAACCTCGCACACACTCGCACCTAAATAGCTTCTGGTTAGTACCTTACATCTCGGCTGATTTGTGATAACGTGCATTATGAATGTTGTTGTGAATAATAATGTTAAGGTGTGATGACAATGTATGATAAAATGCCAATTTCATGATGTTTAGTAGTAAATGTGTGTATCTTTCTAGAAATAGGAACATGTGTTTGTTGAGTAGAATTGATCTTAACAAGCTTTGGGTTAGATTATGAATGTCAAGGTGCCATGATATGAAACAATGATGATAATGTGTATAAATGTGTTGGTTTCTTTGTGTAGTAAAGGGATATATAAGTTTGCTTCATTTGATGGAACTAATGAACTAAATGAATATGTTTGATGAATGTGAAAACCCTACATGATGAAATGTTTGAAGGTTGTTGAAAATGTTTGAAATTTGATGATTTGATCTATTTTGGTGAGTGTACGGAATTAGAAACATGTTTGTAAAATTTGATTGGTTAGTACAAAAAGCTGGCAAATGTTCTAGAAGGATTCCATCATCAGGTGTGCGAGTTGAGACCCCTGGTTGTGACTCGAGACCTCCTCGTGACAACTCGAGACCAACCAACACACCTCAAGGACTCGAGACCAGCATGATCTCGACTCGAGATCTCCTGATCTCGACTCGAGACTGGACACGAGACCTCCAAGGTTGTGACTCAAATATGCACTACTCGAGACTTCTGGTTGTGACTTGAGACCGCGTGATCTCGAGTCGAGACCACCTAGTCTCGACTGGGCTACTTGACTGAGTTATTGGGCCGCATTAAGTAATAACATGTTTGGGTTGTGTATTCCTACTACTGTTTAAACTGGAATGTGTGATACTGCTACTGTGTTAACTGTTAGTATGATAGGACACGCCCAATAACATTAGTATGACACGTATGCTATGTGTTAGATACGTGTAGGATATACGTGACTTATTTGTACCCAAACCTGACCTATACTGGTAACCATATTAGGACGTAGTTGACCAGCTCACTTGACCAAGTAAACTGTCTGCCGAGCAAACCGAGGTGAGTTCACAACTTTTCTAAAAGAATGCGTTCCCGGTCGCCGGGGCGTTCGAACGGGTTATTAGTTGATAGCGCTATCTAGGTCTCACCAGCCTCACACCGTGCCTGTAGAGGATCGGTCGTCAACTAATGGACTCAGGCAAAAACCCTTCAATGATGATAGACATTGACAACGCGGGGAAAACAAACAGAGGCCGCAGAGTATTCGGTATAACGCAGTTTAGTAACTTACATATGGGGTAGCTCCCCATGGCATGATATAAATGAATAAATTAACTACTGAAACAAGTTTTTTGGAATTTAAAATTGGACAAACTCGTGAACTCGCCGACTATATGTTGACACCCTACTACATGCTTCCCACGAACTCAGTGACTCAGGAGCTTGCAGCTTGGGGATGTGTAGTAGACGTCTGAACCCGTGTGTTGGGTTTCTTAAATAATTTAGAAACTTGAACTTTTGTTTGAACTATTCCACTATTCGTCCGCTACTTACTTAAACTGTTGTTTTGAACTTGAAAACCTTTGGGTTTTTAACTATGGTTATCACTAACCTTTATGGTTGGTTAACATTACTATTATAATTGTTCAGTATGATTGATGGCTGGATCCTGGTCAGTCACATGCCTCGCGGTAGTACTCCGCATGTGGATTTTGAGGGTGTGACAGATTGGTATCAGAGCGATTGGTTATAGTGAACTTGGTTTTAAAAAGAAAGTCTTTTTGAGAAAAAAAACCAGACTATAATGTGACAACCCGCACTAAACCAGGTATCCGTACGACTTAACTAATGATTAATTACTGCTTAATTACTGTGCTTGTTTGAACTAGCTGATGAACTGCTACTTGATATCTGATACATGTACGTACTTGCATCATACTTTACTTATCGTCACTACATTATTTACATGTTAAACCCTAGTGACAACCATGATGCACAAAAAGCACAGTAGCACAATACACGGATAACCTATTAAACATGCTGATAAAGCCAGTATCAGGCAAACACTGCCTCTAAGGCCTGTATGAGCCAGAATGTTTTGCTACACTAGTAGTGAGTGTAGGGATATAAGGGTTGTGGAACTGCGTCTCTAGGAATAAGTCACTATGACTGGATGTGCCTAAAACGTACTCTAAGTACAAAACTCAGCACTTTACAAAATAATTCAGCTTTTAGCTAACTAATAAAGTGCCAAAACATGAGAAAAATAACACTAGACACTTTCCAAAGTGTCAGGAATAAGCTGTGTCACTAAAGAGAGAAATAACGACACTTTAAAGC
Source organism: Helianthus tuberosus (assembly GCA_030545235.1). NCBI lineage: Eukaryota > Viridiplantae > Streptophyta > Magnoliopsida > Asterales > Asteraceae > Helianthus > Helianthus tuberosus. The sequence continues at coordinate 20,146 of JARYGA010029314.1, forward strand.
TTTGTTAACACTTTAACGGATTACTATCCAACCAAACAACCGGACTATACCCGGAACATGAAAATATTGTTATTTTCATTGTCTATCTTTTACTAAGCCAGTTAGGGTCCCCGTATACCCTAACACCCTTGGTAACACACTAAACATAACTAACCAAGTTAAACACTTAACCTAACCTTTACCCTAACTAATAGTTAGAATCGGACCAAGGTACCCCCCCTAACCGAAACGTCCCCTAGGGGACATGCTTTGTACTTGATAGATTTGCTTAATCTAATCTTGCCTAATATCTACTTGACACATGAACCATTGGATAATACACTTATGTTTTGCCTATAAGATCTAAGCTAAACCCATCCATCACTTACACTTCACAAATCAACACTCACACCTCTCCCTCTTGCTCTCTAACTCTCGGCCGAACACCCCACTCCCCACACATCCATTTTCGAATTCCATCTTCACATTCCAAGTTCATACAAGCATCGAGGGTCGTATACAAGGAGCCGTGGAGCAAGCGGAACGCGAAGGACCTCTCTACTTAGCTTTTATCCACCTCTTTTGCGCATAGATTCTTCCCTAGCCTCGAGCTAGAGGTATAATGCTTAAAACTCATATTTGAACTAATCTAAAGTGGTTAAAAGGATTTTTATCGGATAAAAACTCGGAATCTTGCAAGAAGATGCTTTAAAGTTTACTTAAAACTCTAAAAAATGGTGGTTAATAGCTCATGTGTTGTGTAAATGTTGTGGTAATTGAAAGTTGTGATTATTTAGACCCGATCTATGATGTGGTAGCTCGGATCATCGTTTAACCCGGTTTGGTAAGATCATGGATCTTAACATAAGCTTGTTTTGAATGATACCAGGGTTAAAAGGTGAAACTCTACCACACATGAAACATGAACTTGTGTAAAAACGTTTTACTTGTGTAAAAGTGTTTTAACTTGTACAATAGTGTTTAAAACTAGCAGATCTACGCATCTGCAAGTGGTATTTTCAAAGGACCAAGCGTCAAAGAAATCATGTTTTCTAAAAGACGGATCGTACACTAACAAGTATGATTTTTATAAACCACAAGTGTGTAAACACTTGTGAAATGAAAAGTTTCGACAAAATAACAAACTTTGTAAAAGATGACGAGAAGTTGTAAAGACGGATTTCTCTAAAAACGAGGTTTTTACGAGATCAAAATTACTTTATATAAAGATCCACAAAATATAATGGGATTTACACTATAGTTTCGGAAAAACTACAAGATCATGCGATTATGCGATTTACATACTTGTCGACTAGTTTGATGTGTCGGAAATTGTTTGATTGAATAAGGAAGTTGTTGAAATTGATTTTGTAAAAGAAAATGATACGCTTGAAAGCGTGGCCACCTCCAGTTACAGAGGAAACTCTGGCGAAATTTTTCTAAAAACCTAACACTTAGAATTATTTACACAACAAGTGTTAGAATTATTTTTGACGTGTTTTTGAAATATAAATTTCGCCATGACTTTAATAACTAAATATCCGGAGGTGGGATTCTCACAAAATTTAACGCGATAAATATATATTTTCGCACACTGTTTATGATTATTTTGTGAAAATACATAAATATTATTTTTAGAGTAAAAATAATATTTACGAACGTTAACGATTCCAAAATAATACGAACGCTTTCACCATAAATATATAAGTTACACCGGTAATTACATTACCACTCGATTGTTAAACGTAACTTACGCACTTACGGAAATATTTATGAACGCACATGTATTGAATCCCCCATCCTTGGGAAGGAGATTAACTACCAAGTATATACAGAACGTAAACACGAAATAGTTGTCTAACTATTTCCCAAAAACATAAACTATAAAGCTAAGGCACAGCCGTCCGTCTAATAGAAATTAGCACCTGTAGGTCGTCGCACAGCTACGTGAGCAGGAGATACTTGGTAGAGACGCTTCACTGTGAGTTCATGTCCCCCTTTTCTCTAACTGTTTTCAGTTTTCTTAACTGCGGGGGTGAAATACATGTTACTTTGATTACAAGTACTTTATACACGGTATGGTTAGCGTAAGGAGGTTTACTACTTAGATCATGTGAGTGGGTAGGAGCAATATGAGGCCATTAGTCCTCATACCGGGACCGAGGGACAGGAGCGGTAGATCTATCTGGGTGTAGCGAGCCCAGCCCCAGGCCAAACTAGAAACGGACCTTGGGGTAACTTTGTCCACATACTAATGCCGTGGCGAAATCTGCTAGGTTTGAGCCTCCCTATTTGCACTTCACATATATCAGTGGCCTTGCAAACCATTGGTGATATCAATTCCCTTATTTGCTACATACCAGGATTTTTATACAAACAAAGGTTTACTTACTCACTTACACATGAACTCGCTCAACATTATTGTTGATTTTTCAACTTACATGTATTTCAGGAAATTAACGGATCTGGCACGGTATGGAACGTTTTCCGCTGCACTAGTCATGAGGTCATCTGGGTTTGGGGAATGTGACTCTTTCCTGGACAAGTCACAGTCCTTAAACTGTGTTTATGTCATGTTATTGTTTGTGTTTATTGAACAATGTCGTTAAAACATGTTTCCGTTAAAACAATGTTACTGTATTTGGTTTTCAAAACTTAATCCAATGGATGATCTTGCATGGTTTTATTTCATATAGCTTTGTTATGGTTAAGCTATGGTATTAAGAAGTCACACCAAAATAACCACGCTTCCGCAAAGCCAGGGGTGTGACATATAACTCGTGACTCGCGACGACACTACACTCCAAGTGCAAGGCTCAACGTATTAGACCTCGTGGCTCGGACTTGTGTTTACTTGATTACTTGTTTGGTGTTTATGTGGTATTATACGTACTAGAATGCCTAGTTAGATATATACACATCCCTCTTATTTCTCATTCTTGCTACACTACGACATCGCACTCATACTGTGTTTTCTGGTTATGAAGACAATGAGCGGACGCAGAAGAGGAAACGTTAACATGACTCAGGATCAGTTCACTAACCTGATCAACACGGTGGCTGCAGCTTTCACATCCCACCCTGGAGGTAAACTCGTCATTCTAGGATGTTTAGATCCTACTCCCGCATCGCCTTTTCGTTTCAAAATCTGTTCGCTTCGTCATCTATGACAGGTCAACTTGCACCTGTGCAACCACGTGTCTGTACCTTCAAAACCTTCATGGATTGCAAACCTCTCCCTTTCAATGTCATTGAGGGTGCCATAGGTCTTCTGCAGAGAAAGCCGAATCTGTGTTTGCTGTGTGCGAGTGTCCCACTGCTAGATGGGTGAAGTTTGCTACTGGTACGCTTGAAGGAAACACGCTTTCATGGTGGAAAGCGCAAATTCAGATGCTTGGGTTGGAGACTGCCAACGCCACTACTTGGGAAGATTTCAAGAACATGATCAAAGAGGAGTACTACCACAGGGATGACATCCACAAGCTAGAAAACGAGTACTATGAGCTCAAGATGGTTGGATCGGAAATTGAGACCTACACCAAGCTGTCCAACGACTACGCGGCTGTCTGTCCAAACATGTCTCAGCCTGCGTATCGAAGGATCGAGCTATACATCAAGGGCTTGGTCCCTGAAATCTAGAGCTTGGTCACTTCAGCCAATCTCACCACGATTCAGCTAGTTATTCGTCTAGCTCATTGACTCACTGATCAGGCCGTTGAGAAGGGCAAGCTGCCCAAAAGGATCAGCGCTACTACTGAAGCACCAAGTGATACAAGTGTAAGTGGGATGGTAACCAGGGAAAGGATGCCAACCCCACTCAGGCCCCAACTCAGCAAAGGAAGACTGAAAACAACAAGGGCCCTCAGCAACAGGGTGGCTATCGAGGGAATCACCCCAAGTGTAACAAGTGTAACCGATACCACAGTGGTCCATGTGGAAGAAGCCAGTGTCAGCGATGCAACAAGATGGGGGCATGAGGCCAAAGACTGCAGGAGCCAGTTCCCAACTCGACAGATCCAACCGCAACAGTCGCGACAACAGTAGCAACAACAAGGCAACAACCGTGGCTGCTACCAGTATGGAGCAATGGGACACATGCGGAAGGATTTCCCTGAACTGAACCAGAACCGCAACAACAACCAGGGCGCTAGGAACAACAATCACAACAACAATAACAACAATGGCGTAAGAGGCAGGGCCTTTGTGATTGGAGCTGAAGAAGCAAGGAATGATCCCAACGTTCTAGCTGGTAAGTTCCTACTTGATGATCGTTATGTTTCTGTATTATTTGATTCTAGAGCCGATGCTAGCTATGTGTCCCTGCGTATTAGTAAGAAGCTAAATCCTACGCCTACGCCGTTAAACTCCAAACGTGTTGACGAATTAGCTAATGGTAGGAACGTCGAGGCCTTACACGTTGTCAGTAGCTGCAAACTAGTATTATCTGGCCAGACCTTTTCCATCAATCTCTTTCCCATCGTTCTTGGAAGCTTCGACGTTGTCATTGGTATGGATTCGTTATCCAAACATCGAGCTGAAATCCTCTGCCAAGAGAAAGTGGTCCGTATTCCCCGTTCTTTTGGCGAACCCCTCATCGTTCAAGGTGACAAATGTGGAGCTGTCACAGGCATCATCTCGTTCTTAAAGGCCCAGAAGTGTTTACGAAAAGGGTATACTGTTATCCTAGCAGTCGTCACCGACACACATGAGAAAGAAGAAAGGATTGAAGATTTTCCCGTCGTGCGCGACTATCCCGAGGTATTCCCTTAGGAATTACCTGGACTCCCTCCTCACCGTCAGGTCGAATTCCAAATCGAGCTTACTCCCGGAGTGGCACCCATAGCTCGCGCACCTTATAGACTGGCCCCAGCTGAACTGAAGGAACTTTCTATGCAGCTTCAAGAAATGTTGGATAAGGGTTTTATCCGCCCTAGTTCGTCACCCTGGGGAGCACCAGTACTCTTTGTCAAGAAGAAGGATGGCACATTCCGTATGTGTATCGACTATCGTGAAATGAACAAGGATACCATCAAGAACCGTTACCCACTCCCACGTATCGAAGATCTGTTCGACCAGCTGCAAAGATCGAGTTACTACTCCAAGATCGACCTACGATCGGGTTATCATCAGTTGAGAGTCCGCGATGAGAACATCTCCAAAACTGCGTTCAGGACTCGTTATGGTCACTACGAATTCCTTATCATGCCTTTTGGAATGACTAACGCACCTGTGGTTTTCATGGACCTCATGAACCGAGTGTGCAAACCCTACCTCGACAAGTTCGTGATCATTTTCCTCGATGACATCTTGATCTACTCGAAGAGCCAAGAGGAGCATGAGCAGCACCTGCGTCTTATCCTTGAACTTCTTCGCAACAAACAACTGTACGCCAAATTCTTGAAATGTGACTTCTGGCTTCGAGAAGTTCATTTCCTTGGGCACGTAGTCAATCAAGAGGGGATTCACGTCGATCCAGCTAAGATTGACTCCATTAAGAATTGGCCTACACCGAAGACTCCGACCGAAATCCGCCAATTCTTGGGATTGGCAGGGTACTATCGTAGATTCATCAAGGGATTTTCAAAGATCGCTCAACCCCTCACGACTCTCACCCAGAAGGGTATTGCTTACAAGTGGAATGATGCTCAGGAGTCTGCTTTTCAGAAGCTTAAGGAGAACCTTTGTAGTGCTCCTATTCTTTCATTACCTGAAGTTACCGACGACTTTGTCGTCTACTACGACGCGTCTATTCAAGGGCTCGGGTGCGTGTTGATGCAACGCCAGAAAGTTATTGCCTACGCCTCTCGACAACTCGTGATCCACGAACGGAACTACACGTTGCACGACTTGGAACTCGGAGCAGTCGTCTTTGCACTCAAAATTTGGAGACATTACTTGTACGGTACCAAGTACACGATTTACACCGATCACAAGAGTCTCTAGCATATTCTGGACCAGAAGGAGTTGAACATGTGGCAGCACAGGTAGAGGTGTACAAAAAAACTGGTTTTAGAACCGAAACCGGAAAAAAAAAAACCGAAACCGGTTTTTTTTAACCGGTTTTTTTATAACCGATTTTTTTTAACCGCCGGTTTTTATACCGGTTACTATTCTTGACTTCAAAAACCGGTTTTTAACCGAACCGGTTATTAAAAAACCGGTTAAAACCGGTAAAAACCCGGTTAAAAACCGGTCCCAACCGGTTATACCGGTTATTGTTTTGGACCTCAAAAACCGGTTAGTAACCGAAACCGGTTATAAAAAAAACCGGATTTTATTTTGGGTGAAAAAACCGAAACCGGTTAATAACCGAAACCGGTTTTTGTAAAAAATCGATTTGTACACCTCTAAGCACAGGTAGGTTGAACTCCTTAACGACTACGAATGCGCGATCAAGTATCATCTAGGCAAGGCTAATGTCGTAGCTGATGCCCTTAGCCGAAAGGAAACCAAACCTAAGCGTGTTCGTGCCTTACAGCTTACTATCCACTCAAACCTCCCTAGTCAGATCCGCAACGCTCAAGCTGAAGCACTGAAGGCGGAAAATCTCCTAGCTGAATCCCTACGAGGCATGGAGAAATGACTTGAACTCAAGGACAACTGTATTCACTACTTTGTAGACCGTATCTGGATTACATCTTATGGAAATCTTTGAGAACTTGTGATGGACGAAGCGCACAAGTCTCGCTACTCGATACATCCTGGCGCCGATAAAATGTATCACGACCTCAAGACCCTGTATTGGTGGCCTAACATGAAAGTCATCATTGCTAAGTATGTTAGCAAATTCTTGACCTGCGCTAGGGTCAAGGTCGAATATCAGAAGCCGTCGGCCTTATTGCAACAGCCAGAGTTGCTAACATGGAAATGGGAGCAAATTTCCATTGATTTCGTTACAGGCTTACCAAGGTCCCAAAGCGGGAACAATACCATTTGGGTGATCGTGGACTGCTTAACCAAGTCTGCACACTTCCTTGCGATCAAGGAAACAAGTATTCGAAGCTTGCTACCATCTACTTGAAGGAGATAGTTGCTAGGCACAGAGTGCCAATCTCTATCATTTCCGATCGTGACCCACGTTTTCCTTCCGAGTTATGGCAAGCCACGCATAGATCCTTTGGTTCACGTCTAGATATGAGCACTGCTTACCACCCGCAAACCGATGGTCAAACTGAACGCACCATCCAAACACTTAAAGACATGCCCCATTCCCACCATCCTTTGGGAATGGGTGAGAACGACATCTACCTTTGGTAGAGTTCTCTTATAACAACAACTACCACACCAGCATTCAGGCAACACCCTTTGAGGCATTGTACGGTCGTAAATGCCGATCGCCCCTATGCTGGGCAGAAGTTGGCGAAAGCCAAATTACCGGCCCGGAACTTGTAGTCGATACAACGGATAAGATTGCCCAGATCAGACAACGCATGGCGGCAGCTCATGACTGTCAGAAAAGCTACGCTGATAAGCGTATGAAACCTCTAGAATTCCACGTCGGGGACCGGGTTCTACTTAAAGTCTCACCCTGGAAGGGTGTGGTTCATTTTGGTAAACGGGGCAAGCTTACTCCGCGATATGTCGGACCATTCGAAATTACCGAACGGATCGGTAAGGTAGCTTACAGATTAGATATGCCTGAAGAGCAGAGTGCGGTGCACAACTGTAAGACCCTCGTTATTTTAACGATTTTCATATTTTACATCAATAGACATGTAATTCTGATTACATATACGTAGAAAAATTTCGGGTAGATTAAAGCTTTTACGAATTTAAAAAAAATCAACAATATAATAAAATTCGTCGTTTTAAATAACGACGAGACAACGTGCGGAAGCTTCTTTTTCATGTGTAAGGTTTTTGTACGTCGCTTGATCTTCATCCGGGTATTCATGATGTTCACCTGTGATCAAAACAAACACAAAAGTTAGTTTTGATAATTAAATAACGAGTTTAAACGAGTCCGGAGTTCAAAATAAACAAAATACAAAATTTTCCAGCTTTGAATGTCTGTCGCGGCCCGTTGACGTGAGGTCGAAGTCTCAAGGTGCTACGAAAGTAGAAACGGCTAACAACTGCTCATCGGGAAACCGTTCATTAATCTCGCTCGGGTCATCAACACCTTCCAATGGGATCCGGGACAAATGATCCGCAACAACATTTTCACAACCCTTTTTGTCCCGAATCTCTAGATCGAACTCTTGCAACAAAAGCACCCAACGAATCAACCGGGGCTTTGCATCCTTCTTTTCCATTAGATATCGGACCGCGCTATGATCCGAGTACACGACCACCTTGCTTCCCCAAATGTAAGACCTAAACTTGTCCAATGCATACACCACCGTTAATAATTCTTTCTCGGTTGTGGTGTAATTCAGTTGCGCCTCGGACAAAGTTTTACTTGCATATTAAATTACCACCAGCTTCTTGTCAACTCTTTGACCCAAAACCGCTCCAATGGTCGTGTCGCTAGCATCACACATAATCTCAAACGGCTTCGACCAATCCGGTGGTTGCAAGATAGGAGCTTTCACCAACTGTTCCTTCAAAACACGAAACGCTTGCAAACATTCATCAGTAAAATCAAATGGAACATCTTTCAATAATAAGTTACATAAAGGTTTTGTTATTACACTAAAACCCTTGATGAATCTTCTATAAAACCCCGCATGTCCCAAAAATGATCTCACCCCCTTAACATTCTTTGGTGGGGGTAGAGATGAAATTACCCGAATTTTTGCTTTGTCTACCTCCATTCCCCGGTCCGATATCACATGCCCCAACACAATACCCTCTTGAACCATAAAATGGCTCTTTTCCCAACTTAGCACCAAGTTTGTCTCAACACACCTTTTTAAAACTTTTTCTAATTCGTCAAGACAAGAATCGAAACTTGGGCCAAAAATGGAAAAATCATCCATAAACACTTCAAGAGATTCCCCGACCATGTCTGAAAATATACTCATCATACATCTTTGAAATGTGGCCGGGGCGTTACATAGTCCAAATGGCATTCTCCGAAAAGCAAATGTACCATATGGACATGTAAACGTGGTTTTGTGTTGGTCGTCCGGGTGAATAGCAATTTGGTTATAACCCGAATACCCATCCAAAAAACAATATTATTTTTGACCGGAAAGTTTTTCAATTATTTGGTCAATGAAGGGTAACGGGAAATGGTCTTTGGAGGTAGCGGCGTTTAATTTTCTATAATCAATGCAAACTCGCCACCCGGTGACCGGTCAGGTGGCAATTTGCTTGCCTTGTTCATCCTTAATTACCTGAATACCGGCCTTTTTAGGCACTACCTGAGTCGGACTTACCCACGCACTGTCCGAAATGGTATAAATGATTCCCGCATCCAACCACTTGATCACTTCTTTCTTAACCACTTCTCTCAAGTTCGGGTTCAACCTTCTTTGTGTTTCACGGGTTGGCTTCGCATCTTCACTTGTAATGATTTTATGCATTACAATGGACGGACTAATACCTTTCAAGTCGGCTATCGTCCACCCAATTGCCGCCTTGTGAGCCTTCAACACCCGTAACAATTCCTCCTCTTGAGCTACCGCCAAATTGGAAGCAATGATCACCGTTAAGGTGTCATTCTCCCCCAAAAATGCATATTTCAAATGTTTCGATAACTCCTTCAATTCCACTTTTGGTGGACATTCCAATGAAGGCTTTGTACCCGAATCAATTCCCACCAGTAAAGTATCCGTTTGGTGGGTCCATGGCGGTCTTCCTTCTTTCAACGCAAGAGCTTCTTGCTCATTCTCTTCCATTTCCAGCTCACATGCATGAACCTGCAAAGACACATCACAAACACACGAACCCAAAATCTCTTCCTCGAACTCCTTTGGGTCATATCCATCTATGAAATCTGCTAGAAAACACTCATCACCATAAACATTAGCACCGTTAGTAAAAACATTTAATCTCATTTTCCTATTACCGAATGTCATGTCGACCGTACCATATCGACAATCAATTACGGCATGTGCGGTGTTCAAAAATGACCGACCCAAAATAACATTTTGTTGTTGAATTGGGTCCGCGGATGAGTAATCTAACATAAGAAAGTCAACGGGATAATAAAATTCATCAACTTTAATTATCACATCCCGTACAATACCCCGAGGAAGTTTATGAGACAAATCGGCTAATACCACTGTTGTCTCAACCCGTTTCAATGGACCAAAGTCGTATTGGTCATATAACCCCCCCGGTAAGATACTTACTCCGGCCCCAAGATCTAGTAACGCCCTTGCGGTTTGAAAATTTCATACGTGAATATTTATGAGAGGCGTTCCCGGATCTTGTAGCTTAGGAGGAATATCTCCTTTCAAGACCGCGCTTACCCGCTCCGTCAAGTCAACCAATTTAGGCACTTTTTGTTGCCTCTTTTGGGTACACAATTCTTTCAAAAAATTGGCGTAAGTGGGTACCTGTTTTATTGATTCAAGTAGAGGAAGATTAATTTTGACTTGTTTGAAAACCTCCCACATCTCTTCTTTTTGAGGACCCCGTTTTGAAATAAAAATTTTCTTACCCGGATCTAATAAAGCTGAGGGAAATGGTACTTGACTAGATCCCTCATCCTCATTTTTCTTTTCTTTTTCTTTATTAATTTCGGGTTTTTCAAAATTGGTTTTTTAGAAGAAATAATGGGTGTTTCATTTTCTTCCTCACTTTCTTGACCCGTTATGTCTTCAACCACCCCATCAACCAAATCCGGTGAAGGATTGGTTTTGTACTCTTTCCCACTTCTCGAAACACTTACATGATGAATGTTAACATTGTTACCTCTAGAAGTATTATGAGACGGGTTTACCTTAGTGTCGCTTGGTAATTGACCTTTAGTTTTCTTCAAGTCCGCCACTTCGGTTGCGAGTTGACCCATTTGGGTGGTCAAAGTTTGAATTGCTTTGTCTCGGGCCTCATCTTTTTATATCCGCGCGTCATCCATTTGATTTATCTTTTGCATCTCCGCTTGCATGCTCTTTAACATTTCCATCATCTCGTTTCCACCCGAAGACCCCCTTGCTCTTGACCCGTTTGATATTGCCTTTGGTACCCTTGATTATTCCCACCCCGATATCCTCCTTGATTATTGTAAGGTTGGCGTGAACCAAAGTTACCTTGACTTCCTTGAAAATTCGGGTTTGCTTGATTTGAAGGATTCCCGTATCGAAAATTTGGGTGGTTTCTCAACCCGGGGTGGTAAGTGTTAGAATTCATATTGAACTTCCTACCACCCCCTCCTTGCCCTTGCACCGCATGAACCTCTTCATATTGCCCTTCACCTCTTTGGCAATTTTCAGCCGCATGTCCTATTTCATTGCAAATAGCACAAACATCATAAATTTTGTTAGAGGTCTGAGTACTACCATCATCTACCGCATGGACTTGGGGTCGGGTAATGGCCGGTCATGCTCTCCTTGATGCTTGAGCTTTTCTTTTTGATGTAATTGCCATTTGTTCCAAAAACTCCCAATCATCTTGCTCGTAGTTCGTACCAAAAGAGCCATTGGTATTGGACATTAGATCACGAGCATCTTCGGCACTTAACCCCTCATGGAAAGCGTTCATCAATTCCCAAAGTTCAATCCCATGGTGAGGGAAATTCTTGATCATCATGTTGAAATGCTCAAAGGCCTCATGAAACATTTCACCTTGTTGCTGTTGAAAACTCCTCAACTCCTTCCTAGCATAATTGGTCTTTTGAGCGGTGTAAAATTCATCTAAAAATATTTGTTGCATCTCCGCCCATGTATAGATAGATGCCGAAGGTATAGTGTAAAATCACTTCTTTGCCTTGTCTTCTAGAGAAAATTGGAATAAAACCAATTTGACATCGTCGGCTGAAAATCCTTGACTCCCAAGAGTGTTGCAAATCGAGTCATAAGCTTCCAAGTGAAAATAAGGCTCCTCCGTTGCTAGACCCTTATACTTCGGAAAACTTTGCAATGAATTGGTTCTCACTTCAAAAGTTCTTCCTTGATTGTTGTGAGAAATAACTACCGGTGAAGGATTGTGAGTAATTACCGGCCTAAAATGCGCTTCAATGCCCCTCGCATGTTCTCTAAGGTGTCTTCTTGGTACACCCAACCGACCCCTTGGACGAATAGGACCCATTGGCCTTTGCATAGGCCCTTGTGGTACATGGGGTTGAAATTGTTGTTGTGGCATCGGGGGGTGTTGAATCGGCCTTTGAAATTCAGGTTGCACATTTTGCGGACGAACTTGTTGCAATGGTATAGGACGTTGCAATTGTGGCCCTTGTGGCCTTGGCCGAATGTGTTGTGGTATAATTTGTTGTTGTTGAAACCCACCAACACTTGGCATTCTTTGAGTTTGCCCTTGCACGTAAGTAAGTTCTCCTTGTTCTTCACCACCCCCATATGCATATCCTTCTTCCTCATAACCCTCAAAATCTTCATATCCTTCTTCATATCCATCTCCCCCTATACCCGAAGATTGCCCAAATGGAATAGTCATATATTGAAAACCCGACTGGTTCGATGGTCGAAATGTAGAAGTAGCATGGACAATGGTTGAGTTTGGTGCTATTGAGTAGGTTGAAGATGATTGACCCGCACCTGGAAAAAAATGGGAAAATGGTGGAATTGTAGTAGAAGGATTAAAAGTGAGTGTAGGTTCTTCTTGAGTGGTAATGGGTTGGGTGGTGTTAGTTGGTGGTACATCATGAGGTGAAATAGGATTGGTAGTGGTGTTTGGCATGGTAGTGTTTGGTGAAGGTTGAATGGAGGATGGTATGAAAGGTGGTATAAGTTCACCCATAGTGGGTGGTGGTGGTGGTGGATCCATGTATCGAAGTGGTGTGATTGGTGTAGTTGGTGTTGTTGGTGAACCGCTGATTCTGTTTTCCATTAGTAAAATTATGTTTCCTCTTAAAGTCCATTCAATCTCTAGATCGAATGCCAATGGTGATTGCTTGTGAGAGCTTCTAGTACGCATGCACCTGTAAATACCTGCACACTAACACACCCAACGTAAACCAGAAAAATAATAAACTTAAAAGGATCAAAAATAACACACGTTGCGCACTACTCCCCGGCAACGGCAACAAAATTTGACGTGAGGTCGAAGTCTCAATCAAATTTAATCCAAATACAACTAATTAGCTAGCGGTAAGTGGGTATTGAACACAGGGAGTTTGTGGAATATGTGTTATTTGAATAAGTATCTAAGTGAACTAAATTAAACTAATTGCAATGAAAGTAAAATACGAGAGTTGGTTTGTTTGATTCTGAAAGCTAAAATTAACTAATTAAATTGCAAGAGAAAAGTTTTAGTTGTAAACAATTTTAGAGACAAATAACCATCTTTAGTTTCCGGTTTGCTTTGACACTTATGCTAATATTCCACTAGAAAGAACTACATAGACATAGTTCATATGTGATCAATTGCAGTGATGAAAGGGAACTAAGTACTCATATTCCTAGAACGTGAGGTTGTTACCCGATGATCAATCAACCCTTACCCAAGCCTAACTATACCCATGATATCTCGATTGCCAACGACATCAAGAACGTATGGTTTATAATTAGTTCAACATAAGGATTAACAATTTACTAACAAACAATCACACACCATAACAAGCAAATCAATAAAGAGAAGATTGTTATTCTAGAAATAAGGAAATAAACATAAGTGTCTTGCAAACCTTCCACCAAAGATAGTCACAAAATGCTTAGCCACTCATGGCTTGAATCAACATCAACATATAAGTTTCAATGTTTATGGAAATCAAAAACACAATCAAACTAAGATTAGCCAATGTTCTTCAAGCTCAAAGTCTCCAAAAATGCTCCAAAATTCGTTCCAAGCAAGGTGTAACCGAAAACCATATGATAAGACAGCATAAAAACATCATCAAGTGGCCCTTTAATGCATAAGTTACGATTTTAAAACAGTCGGCGCCGTAACCTACGGCGCCTGCCGTAGCTTACGGCGGGTATCAGGTCAATGGTCAACATATATGGCGCCGTAAGCTACGCCGCCTGCCGTAGCTTACGGCGGCCAGCAATCCTTTAAGGCGCATCCCTTCTGTCCTACGGCGGGTGATTTTTTTGAGCATGGATGGTCGTAACCTACGGCAAAGTGCCGTAGGCTACGACGCTGAGTTGACATTTCCTTTGTTTTCTTCTTTTAATTCACCATTTCTTCTACTCTTGCTTCCGCCAACTTCTAGTGTCCATTCATGCCTCCTAAAACCCGCATCTTGAACACTTTAACACCTGCACATCAAATCATCTAGTGGTTACCAAGTTCAAGCCATTAACCATAATAAGCATAGAATGTGCATAGTATTGAACCTTTTAAGGGTTGTCCTACGGACCACCCGTCACCCGCGACAGACTTGGCTTCGGCCTTCGCGGGGCGCCACAGCCCGTGGTGGGGGGCGACAGCCTATGACATCTCCGTCGCGGGGCGTGACGGCCATATTTTGACAGAAAGTTGTTTCCTGTTGCTGCATATTTGCCCAACTAAGTTTTAACCAAATTCCAACTTCAAAATAGCATAACTTTTAATCTAGACCTCCGTTTTGTATAATTCTTTTTCCTATGCGACTGTAATTGGATTCTCCATCTTATGGAGTTAAAACATGATATCTAGCTTCTCAAAATATAGAATTTCAAGCCCTCGACTTGAAATTATTTTACTAAAACTTTTGACCCGTTGAAGTTTAAAACCACTAACTTGTTTCTAACTAATCAAAATACATGCTCCAATGCATTTAACACAAATTCTTTAGATCGGTTCATAATTCTTATGAATTACGCAACTAGTACGGAAGCTAGGCGCATAGATCCGTTTTGACCCGTTTATGAGATTTAAGCAATTTAGTCTAAAACTACCTCTTTTCTTTTCACACTTCGCAATTCCATAACTAATGTATCTACCTATATTCCATAATCACCATACAAGTTCGTAAGTAACTGTAATACCCCGAACCTTAATATACTGTTTATAAACGTATGAAATATGTAATTTATATTTCATATATTGTTAAACGAGTAAGATGATGGTGTGAAAGGTGAAATATCTTGACAAGCCTTAGCTAGTATAGGAGACCGTTTAATATTAATAATTAAATATATTATTTTTGACCTTACTCCGTTTTTAATGAAACTTAGGTTAAAACGTAGATAAAAATATTCTCGTTCTAATGACATATTCGTCGTTTTATAAAACGTCATATTTTAAAAGTTATACAAGAAAAACGAGTGAAGCATCTGAAATAATATAACCAAGCTAGCTAGCTAGCACGTCAAGCTAGCTAGCTAGCACGTCAATTGTCCCACATCGCCCAGCAAGCCATTGAGGTGCTTGCTTGCTTCACATATATATAGAAGTTAAATTGTAGGATTTTAGATACACCAAAACTTTAACGGGAACGCTCTAGTATTGAGAATCCCGAGTATACGATACCTCGTTGGGTGTTGTTAGTAGTCGTTTTTTGGAGCACGAGTAGGAGCAGGAGTAGGGAAACTCTACATCAACGTGCCGTAGATAGTTTTGAGGTATACTCTCGTTTAAGTTTATGTTTAGTTATTTATTATTTATTTTTAGTAGTTAATATTAGTTTTATTATTAGTAATAATATATTAGTAGTAGTAGTGTTAGTATTATTTTTAGGTACTAGGGTTATTGTCAGGGGCGGGTATTGGGTAGCCTAGCCTTAGTTAGGCATTGACTGATCACCCATGCTTAAACAAGGCAGTACTAACCAATATCCAACCATGATAATGACTAGTTAGGTGTACCATTACCTAACCTAGGATTGTGTAATTGTGTCAGGACCTTGAGACATAACCGAGTCGTACTAGCGGCAGTTAAGCAATTGCTAATCAGGTGAGTCATCATACTTGTCTTTTAAACTGTGATAGTATACTCGTCCATAACTGGTAATAATGAGAATGCTGCAGTATGCATGTGTCAGTAGGGTTATATGGGATCCTATTATGCTTAATGAGGTGTGTCACTCTGGGAAGGGTAATAAGGTGTTGTACCCACAGGCACTTCGTGCTTATAAGGTCCAGCGACACACACTCATACCTATGTGACGGCCGTAGGGGGACACAGCTGGAGGACCAGCATGTCTCTTGTACGGTGGTTTGTGACAAGTCAAATGTGACCTATAAGGTTCAATGAGGCCCAACCTGACTATAATGTGGTCACATGCCCATATTATGTATGCATATAATGTAAACTGTGGTCTTTCTTTATAAAAATTGGATAGTATGAGCTCACCAGTATATATCTGACGTCGTTTTGAGTATACTTATCTCAGGTGAGTCATGAGGAAAGCTATAGGAACCACTTGACATTTGTGGAGTTTTAGAAGATCAAGGAGTTCTTAGTTGCCAAAAGTTTGTAAATAAATAAAGTGTTGTACTCAGACTATTATAAGTTTTAATGAAAGTTTAGTTTTTTTCCGCTGTAAGCGTATCAATTGTGCACAATCACCCGGGTTTCGGGGTGGGTGTTACAGTAACCCATATGGGTCGTTTGCCCAATTCACCCATCAAGGGCATTTTGATCAATTTTAATCCTTCATTTTACGACGAAGGACTTTCGCTAATATTTGACCAAAATATCGCTTTTAACTATAATTCTAAATATGCGTACCTGGCTCGGGTCATATGATTGACCCGTTTAAATATCTTTTTCTATTAGTTTCTAATTAATACCAACGCGAACCGTATGATATTTCCTGTAATCACAAAACTCAACAAGCGATCATCAGTTAATATTGTCAAATGATTTTACCAATTTCATTTGACCCGTTTAGTCCGAGCGACCACTTTCCAGTATGAGATGATATCTAGTTACCATCTCGCCTTTTTACCCATTCCGGCACCATGACGTAATGTTTCAAAATTTCTTATTAGTTCATCGTCTCATGACTAATTTACCAATTTACCCTGTTTGATTTCTCACCATTGCACTTGTTCCGACTCATATTATTTACGTCGGAACATTATAATTCTATTACTAATTTTTCCTTATTCATTTTCAATACACACAACTAATGTATACTATAAAATTGTGTAAGTTTTTACTTACCTTGCATCCGAAACACGCTTTTCCTTCTCACTTGATTCGTTTGACCCGCTTCCTTTCCAAGACTCCATCTAGCTTGTCTAGTGTCAATCTACCATCATAATTCGTAAGACAGGTAGATTAGTCATCATTAATTATGACTATCCCATCTTACGGATTTACATCAAAATTTACCATTTGATTTCATTTTAGTCAGTTTGACTTTTAAAGGTCAAACAGCCTATTAGCATAAGTGATTATACTATGAAATTCGACAATTCATTTAAGCACTTTGTTAATTATCCGATAGGCATTATTCTTACGCCACCGTTTTAACCACTTTTCAAGTCTAAGTTCATGCTATTATTAACACCAATCTAACTTAACTCTTGATTATCAAAGCCAATTATTCATTAGTTAAGCAAGAACTAAAGGTTTCCATCTACATGTAAAACTCGTTTCATCACAGCATTAGACATTCATCTGAACATCTAATATAATCAAATTCTACATATTAATTAGTAGACATCATGATTCCAAACACCTATTTACATGAACAAAATCACCAATTTCATCATAACATACAAAACCCATTTCAAGTAATGTATGAGCATTCACTTGAACTTATAATTGTTCAAGTATTCTGCTCCAACTATCAAATATGATGATTCTAAGCACATGGGTATCATCATCTTTACTTATTTAGTCAAAACCCACTTAGTTCATACCTGATTATTTGACTAATCACTAGTTTATGGCACAATTCTACAAGTTTGCATCTAGGGTTTGTTCCTAGACATAGATCCAACCCAATATCACTCATATATACAACATTCATCACAGAATTTTCGATTTTGGGTGTTCATCATAAATTCAAGATATATTCGAATTACAAAATTTGACATACCTTGTGATCTCCTAGCTTAGTTGATCACGAATTTAGTTAAAGCCCCAATTTCTTCGCTCGATTTCCATTGATTTTGATCAAGTTTGTGAGTTTTAGGGTTCATGTGTAAGAACCCTTCTCCTGGCTCTGGTAAAACTTGACCAACACACACACTTGTGTATGTTTTGGTTTTTGATATTGATTTAGTTAAAACATCTTTCCAATTGCCCACTTTTAGTCCCTCCAATATTCATGGTTTATAAAAGGCTTACTAGTTCATGCTTCTTTATTGTTTTAAAACAAATAACTAAATAGTTTATTATTCCTAGTTAACTTAGTGAGTTCTGGGAGTTATAACTCGTTTATGTTAAGTCCCGTTAACCCGGGCCTCTATAAACTTTGTTTTCTCAAAAGCTTTCGTTCACCTTTCATTTAATATTATGTTTATTTATTTAAATCCTAATATTCACCGGGTTAAATTTTACCACTACTGGTATTTTACCCGTTTATTTTTGGTTAATTTAATATAATTAACAAACCCGTTTTTGGGGTGTTACAAGTCTACCCCCCCCCCCTTAAAGAGGTTTCGTCCCCGAAACCTTTCTTACGTGTTTCTTTAGGTTTAACCCCCATGGACTTAGTCTCGGTAATTACTTGAGCATTACTCGAATTCAATAATCTTACCAGAAGAGTATGGTGTCACACCCTCAAAATCCACACGCGGAGTATTACCGCGAGGCATGTGACGACCAGGATCTTAGCCACTAATTATTTTGAACGGATTAGTTATTGTTATAAACATTAGCATAATTAGTGACCTAATTTAAAATTTCATAAAACATGGTTCTAGTTTGCAGCGGAAGGGAAAGTAGAACATATCGTAATTTAAATCCACGTGTTTATTAGTTATGAACTTACAAACCACGCACTCTATCCGATTGCAACGTTCGTCCAAAGTTGTTAGCGAGCAACCTGTAAAGCATGCAGTAGAGTGTCAACATAACGTTGGCGAGTTCACGAGTTTAGAGTTTTCCAGTTTTATTTCCAAAAACTTGTTTTAACCAGTTAATTTATCCGTTTATACATGCCATGGGGAGCTAACCCATAAGTGAGCGACTAAACTGTTTTTCCAATACCGAATACTTACTTGACCGTACGTTTCCGCAGTGCCCCGTTTGTCAATGTTCTATCATCATTGACGGTTTGCCTGGGTCTATTAGTTCACGCCCGTTCCCAGTAACAAGGGTCGGTGTGAGGCTGGTCGAACCTAAATAGCGCTATCAACTAATAACCAGTTCGCCTGGCCTCGGCGACTAATCGGTATTAAGTAGTAGGGACTTGAGTGATAGAGTTTCGTTTAGTGTTGCTCGTTGCATTTCCGTACAAACTGTAATTAACTAAGAGTCCCGCATATGGGGAGAAAAGTAGTTTGTATCCCTCACAAGGGGATAGCGTTGTTACCCGTATCCTACACAAGGAGATAGAAATACCGTATCCCGCACAAGGAGATAGTAAGCAATCCCAAACCAGGAAAAGTGTTTCGTTCCGTTTCCCAACCACCTGGAACGCATGCTTTAAGTAAAAAGTAGTGAACTCACCTTTGCTTTGCTCGGTAGTTAATTTACTTGTGTTACATTGGTCAACCATACCCTATTATGGTTTATAAATATTTATTAGGTTCGTATGCAAGTAGTGTCACGTAGTCACGTATAGTCCTACACGTATCTAACAAATAGCATGTATGTCATACTAGCATATACGACATCAGGCCTATCCTAGGATATGAACAATTAAACAGTAACAGTTAAGCAACAACAGTGGCACACAGTCCATAACCTCAGTTTATGTGGCCCAATAACTAAACAAAGGAGTCCAGTCGAAACCGGGTGGTCTCGACTCGAGACTATGAGGTCTCGAGTCGCAATCGCTGGATTCTGAGTCGCAACAACTGGTCTTGAGTTGTGAATATTTGAGTCGAGATCAGAAGGTCTCGAGTCACAACCGTGCCGGTCTCGAGTCCTTACATGTGATTCTGAGTCGCAACAGCTGGTCTTGAGTTGTGAACATAATGGTCTCGAGTCGCAACCATGGGTTTCGACTCGCAATCTTTGCTGATGTTTCTAGAATCCTTCGAATGGTACTATCCAATCATATTTCATGAGCACGTACTATCCAATTAAATTTCATAAACATGTTTTATTCTACCGTACATTACCAAATTGGATCAAAACTACATAATTCAAATATTCATGGCACCTTCACATAGTTCATCATTCAGGGTTTTCCAACACTTCATAACAGATTCATCCTAAAAAAAACATAATATTACTACTAATTTATCAAAACAACATCGTTCGGCTCATGATAACATACACACAGTCATCTCATAGCATCATCTACCCAATTAACACATTACTTAGTTATCATCAAAGATACATATATCTCATTAGTTCAACACCATATTTGTCATCAAATCACGTATACCCTTCTTTCAACTAATTCAAAACAGTTTTTAAAACAAAGTTAGAACCCTATGTGCATCTAAACCAACAAAACAGTTAACCATTCCACATATTAAAGATTTCTTAAAAAGACCTTAAATTATCATAATCTAGTTTACACTTTAATCAGCTTACAAATATAACTTCTAATCTCTGTATGCATCTCACAAGCAAGTATTTATCAATCTTATGAAAAATCAGAAAACATAAAGGTACCAGTAGTGGTATAGCACTGACCGAGAGGGTTTTTGAACATTGCCGCCGCTGTTACATCCACTGACCGGAGCTCCGACAGCCGCCGCCACCGCCATAGGCTCCAGTCATCACTCTCCTTAGCTGCCACTTGTTGTCTTGAACCAGAAGTACCCGGGCCTCGATCGACGGTGAAATTCGTCGGAGTCAGAAGCACCGCTGCCGCCATCATGGCGGCACTGCTGTCGGCTCGCCGGTCGAATCTGAGGAGAGAGAGTGTAGACGGGGGTGTTGTGTGGCTGCCGTCGGAGGAGCAACACCGGCTCTGTTGGTTCATCAGCCGCCGATCAGAGAGAACGAGGATGAGGGAGCTGAGTTGCGAGTGGGACGTGTTGTTTGTGTGTGATCGGAGAAGGTGAAGCTGAGGGAAAAAGGTTGAGAAGGTTGGGGTGCTCGTCGGAGGGGCAGAACGCCGGCCGGAAGTGCTTCGGTGACCGGAATCGCAGAGGGGGTGGGAGGGTGTGCGGCTGGATTCTCAAAAGTGTGATTAGGGTTTGTTTATTTAAGAAATGAGAGGGGGAAAGGTTAATAAGGTTTTATAGGCTAGGGTTTTAGGAGATGGGTAGGACTTGGCCCAAGTATACTAGCCCGCAAGATATCGTTTGTGTGTCTTTATATAAATACGGGTTAAAACGCGCAATCAAATATGCTATTTATTTTATATACATATGTGTCACATTAAATATGTTTGGGTTCGGATCGACGGTTAAACGATACGTTCCTCTCGTCGTGGCTATTTAGTTAAAATAATAATAATAATAATAAAATGCTCGTCTGTCGACGATCAGGGTCAAGGGTTCGAGTTGTCACATATGGTAATGTCTTTTTGGTTCCGAAGCGTATACGCTTTTCCCGTGTAAGGTCCCGTGAGCCGTTACTTTCAACTTATGTCCCTTATCTCTATTAATTACTTATCTTGGCGGTTAGACTTATTAGTCACCGGTTACCTTATACCCCTTCGCTCGGGTATATCCATTTTGCCTTATCGAGGCTTACAAACTTTTATTATTCTCATTCCATAGTTTACGCTATAACGTGGTTATATTTCATATTACTTTTCTTGACCGTGATCGCATCACGTCACGTTTAAGTTTATATAAACCTTTCATTATCGAGAATCTTCTTTTTGAATGTATCGTTTTACACCTATCCGTGTTAAGACCTAAATCCTTTAATATTAACCATTTTCTAATTTCTCTCATAATACCCATATTTGTTAAAACGTTGTTTCTCACTAAAACTGAATTTTAGTTTAACGTTTTCTTTTCACCTTGTCTTACATCTTTTTCTTATATCTAGGAATTTTACGTCCGAGGATTTATTCCTTTCCATTATTATTTAATGCGTGGAATTATAATTAGTTCCCACGCTTAACCCAAATGACCCGTAGGTTCTTTGACTTAGCCTCGTAGGCTATTTATTTAGATTTTTCACCTCTTTACCTTTTTAAAGCGAGACCCCAATAGTTCGTTTCTTTCTATTTGCAACCCAAAGGTCTTTTTGGTCCCGTAGACCTTAACATTACTTATAATCCCGTAGGTTATGATGATCTCGTAGATCATCTTTTATTTGAGTCTTTATTTGAATGTATATATATTTATATATATGGCGTCATGGCACCTCTTTTTATGTTTAGAGTTATTTATCTTCGCTTTTGAAGTTCATTTTACCTTGACCATAATCCAAGTCTACATTCTTTTCCTTTCGAATTATCCTTCCGACTTTATGACTTCTTTCGTCATCTACACGTCAGTTTGTTCTACGCTTTCCGTTACCTGGTTCATACCTATACTTCTTTACGACCCATTACCCAGGTTCTTTTATCTTAATGTTTTTAGCATTCTTATTTCACTAGTTTGTGTTTTTCCTTTCTATATTCCTTTACGACCCATCACATAGGTTCATTAATATTTTACGCTCCAGTTTATTCGGTTTGCGCTTACTTACCTTTTTTAAACGTTATTCTTTATTTATCTTGTTTAACTTGTTCGTGTGACACTTCATCACTTATGATTGTCAAACTTCATTTGTATTCAACTCGTTCACCCTATACTTATAAGATTTTCTATTTGCAAAATTTGTCGTTCTTTAGACATAACTCACAATCCGAGTCTTTTGACTTTTTATTTCGCGTTCCCGTCTCTTGGTTTATGCATACTTTCAAAATCCTACCCATCTATCGGGTATTTTACTGAAGTTATTATTAAAGCAACCGTCCCGGTATGTATTAAGACTTCTTTTTAATTTATTTGGTCGTCTTAGCGAAATCCATAATTTTTATTCAATCAAGTCCTTTATTCTTTATTTAATTCGTTTAACTTGTCCGTGTGAATTTCATCACTTGTGACAGTCAAACTTTTATCCCTATGCCTTATCATTCCTATTAGTTGGTCTGTGTTTTCAGTTACTTTGTTCTTTGTCCCTTCTCTTGGGCTCGTTATTCAAACATAATACGCTTCCGTCATCCGACTTGTGTTTACGTTTATTAT
>JARYGA010029315.1:0-35184 GCA_030545235.1 Helianthus tuberosus
AAGAAAAAGTGGGGAGGTGATGTGTGAGTGAGATGACATGTACTTTATGACGTAAAAATGATGTGAAGTGAAAGGACGTGAGCCCGTAGCAAATAGCCTTAAGGTAAATGCTTTGAAAAAAAACTAAAATAAGTAATTGAATATTTTATATTTTTTTAACGACAAAATAACATAGTCTTAAACACTTATTAAGGGAGACACCTTACTAATATACCATATCGCTTAGGGACAACTACTTTTATAAATAACCTAATCACTTTGAATGTATCAAGTCATATATCACGGGATAATATCTATATCTATATCTATATTACCTTATTAAGCAAACTAGGTTTACTACCCTTATGGTAATTTTACATTGTGAATACATCTTCAAGAAACATGTACAAGAGAGCCAAGCTATTTTAGAGGGGGTAAACTTGCGCATTGTCAAAAAAATTAAGATACTTTAGGGGCATTTTAGGGATTTGAGCACCTTTGTAACCTATAATGTTAAGGTGACATTTAAAGAGTCTAAATTAATTGTTATTCCAAACAAATTTATGCATTTTAAAATTGATTAAATTTATTGTAATTTTCACAAATTAGAATGAATGCACCAAATAAAAAAATGAAGGATATGACAATGGTCTTGACTTTTGTTGTAAAATTTAGGGTCTTTTGTTTGGTAAGTAGCCAAACTCCTAAAGCCAATAATGTTGAATGATGGTCTTTTAATTTGGTAAGGATGGTCTAATGTACCAAAATGTAATTTTATATCGCGTCCAACTTTTAAAACAACATGTACAATGAAAGTTTGTTTTGTGAGGGTAAAATTATAAAGAGGTGAAAATTTTAAGACACTATAAATATATAATAGTAAATTGCACATTGTCACACCCCAACCGATGGCGGAAACATCGGAGTGAGACGAAAACTAGATTGCAAGAGACTCCATAACGCTATTTGTGTCAAGTATTTAATAATTACTTTTTACATTGCTTGAACTATAATTTAACAAATTTGAATAACGACAAGCATAAAAGAACTAAAATTTCATTTCATTAATAATGGTTTAATACAAGGTTTGGAAACAAAATACAACATGTTTGAAAATAAAATACTATACAACAAGTATTAAAGTTTAAATGCATTTCTAGGCAATCCTACTCGATTCCTTGCATCATCAGAATCCTTATTCGTAATTCATACGCATACGATACTTATTTACGATACATGTCCATGCTTGTCCTTAAATTGTTGATACTTAAAAACCTCTAATAATATGCTTATTTACACAACGATTAATCATCTAATATGTGACATATACTTGTCACTTTCAAACATATTACATACTTGTACATCACACTTTTTACCTAGTTAAATCATGTTTTATTCGATGCTATACCTTATTACGAGTTAAGGAAAACATTGTTACATATTATTGCATAGCTTAAACAAAAAATGACACATTATAATGTATAAAAAAATTATGGCAATCCCTATTAGCGCAAATCAGCCCTTATTGGGTTGGTTTTGTGGGCTTGTTTTAAGGTTTAACCCCTTCTAAACACTTCCAAAGCCTAACCCATTGAAACCCTAATCCCTTCTCTATATAACAGTACTTCCCCACTCCTTATTCCACTTTTACAAGTCTCCAAACACTTCAAAAACCCTCCCAAACTCAGCTGAGTTTCAACCACGTTTTTGAAAGTTCCAGCCATAAAAAGTGAGTTTTAACTCACTTCCACTTTAATTTTCTTCTTGTTTCTTCTTCTACAACACTTGGATAACCTCTAGAAAGGTTCTCACAAGTTTGCTTGGGCAAACTAAGGTGAAACCTCACCATTTTTTAGGTCTAAAGTGCACCTAAATTTCTGGCCATTTTTATCTTCATGTTTTGGAAGAAAACTCATGTTTTCTTCATACATTCCTATGTCCTTATGCCACTAATCAAGACTATGATTATGTGTGCTTAAAAACAATGTTGTAACATGTAAATCCAGAGGTTTAATCCTAAAAAACTTTCTGTTTTATAAGGTTTTAACCAACAAGTGATGAACAACTTCTACACTTGAAGTTGTGTGATTATTTGGATATCATGGCTATCCTACCTACAAATCCACACATCACTTGATGTTTTCTTAGTGAGATAGTATGTATTTCAATTCCTTAATGTAAGTTCGTGACCATCCTTGTTGTCTTATGACAACTTGTGTATTGGTGAAACACAAGAGGTTCCTAAATGGAAGATTTATCTTCCTACCACATGCATGACATCTATGACATTCTTGTATGATAATGGACTAGAACTTATAAATATATACTATATAGAATATATAATACTATATAGTAATCAAACTTTTGATGATAACCTAATGGTTACTTGTCAAAATGATAGGTTACACCATCTAAGAACATAGTAATCATTACGATTCTAATGGTTACTTTAACCCATGAAAACATTCAAACCCACATGGGTTTCATAGTGTCAAAAACAAGTGTTATGTGCTAGATGGTTATTTTCTCATATATTTACTTCCATATACTTTTAAATTCCGAATTCCAACTCTACACATACCTTGAACTCCAAACCGTATACATTCAACCTCCTAAACTCATTCACTCGTCAACACTTGGATAATCGGAAGAACTAGCAATTTTGTGAGTATACTTGAACCCCCTTTTCGTTTACCATCTTTTTGGGGTGTAACATGTTAATATATAAACCTTACACCTAAACTTGATTCTTAAATGCACAAACATTCCTTATACATGCATGCCTACTTGATTACTTGATACTTTAAACTTGGGGTTATACGTTTTGTGTTAGACTTATCATTAACTTCGTATGAGCCTATCCTTGACATATATAGCGCTATAGGATTAACGCACCGCCTGTAAACTTTGGGTTATGTTAAGAGCTTATTGCGTTTCATCGTTGGTTTGATTAGTTAAACACATGCCAATTTTATTGTTTATCTTGTTTCAATAGCTTGCCATGTGGAATTGTTTAAAACTTATCTTTTTATGCTATGTATGAAAACCTGTATACTCGCCAATACATATTTGTATTGAACTATATTTTTTAACATGTTACAGGTTGATGATGACGATGCTATGAAACTGAAGTAGTGATGATGCCTAGATACACATATAGACGTTTTAGGCTTTAATATGTTGTATAAATTTTTGTACTTGCTTGTTGTATTGTTTTTCTTGTATTGAACATGTTGTATTTCAAGTTCCATGTATTGTAACATTTTGTTATGAAGGAAATCAATCTATTTTTAATTATATTGTCACAATTAGCGTTATGTGTGATGAGCAATCTTTCTTCGTCTCACTCCGATGTTTCCGCCATCGGTTAGGGTGTGACAATGTGCCTGCCATGTGACAAATAATTAACTAGAGTTTGGGGTTTAGTTAGACTCAGGGGCCAAAATAGTTAGTTATAGAGACCATGGGGGCACATATGTTAAAAAATCCTATTTTAGGCTAATATAGTAAAAGTGATATAACCACAGGGGCCAAAAACGTAATTTACTCTAAAAGAAATTTATATTTTTGTTTTTGTTTTTTCAATGTTTCTATTTTACATGGTTAGTTATAATAATATTAATTTTGACACATTATATTATTTATTTATCACACTCATACTTGTCATTAAACATGTTATCGATAACCCGCTTAAAAAATAATTCAACTTATGTCACTCATTTAAAAATATAGGTTAAACGGGTCGGGTTCGGTTTGACCCGAATTAATATGGGTCGGGTTAGGGTTGAAATCTTTCACCCGAATAATAATATAGGTCGGGTTCGGGTTGAACATTTCAACCCACCAACCCGCCAACCCGTAACCCGTCAACCCATCAACCCGATACGATTGCCACCCTATTATAAATGAATACTTACTCCAAGTCTTGAATATCGAAATTAATCCTCTTAGTTTCTTTAGGAGGTCGTCCAAAGAATTCAAGAGCTCCACATCAAACCACAGTACCAGCAACATCTATAATGCCATATACAACACAGAAAGTAAAAATTTCTAATTTGATATAGAGAACTCAAGACCAACAAAAATATACAGTACCAACACTCAAAGATTTTGTTGCCTCTCCTTCAAGAATATCTTTATAAGGAATGAGGTTGAAACCGTATTCAACACCTTGACAATCTCTCACACGTCTAACTGATGTACATCGATAAAAGTTGATTTTGTAATCATGTGCTACAACTTTGTATTGGTCATTGTTTTCACCGACACCAAATTTGGAGAGAATAACAACATCATCATCTTGAAGTTTTTCGTCTAAAACAGGTATCAAATGACCCTTAATACAAGCCTGAATCTGAACACCCTGAAGAACATTTGAACAAAGTATTTTTTAGGATACAAACCTACAGACTCCGATTGAAACAAAAAATCAGACATATACATCCTCAATAGCCTACGATCCAAAACTCAAGAACATTTGAACAATCTGGGTTTTTATGATACAAACCTAGAAACCCTAGAAATAGGAAATCAGATATATACATCCTCAATAGCCTATGGTACAAAGCTCAAGAACATTTGAACAATCTGGGTTTTTATGACACAAACCTAGAAATAGGAAATCAGACACATACATCCATGGAATTATGTTATACACTAACGGAAAACACACATACACATTATCTTCTCATCAATCAAGATCAGATCCATCTTAAAACCTTGATTCCATTTTCGGATGATTCGCGCCTTCATGTTCCACATGTCTTTTGGAGGGTTCAAATCATCAACAAAACTCAAATTGTTGTTCTCAACTTGGATTGACATGGTTCTGGTTCGGATTCAAATTCAAATTTTAAAATCGTTCACGAGAGAAGATGAGACTGTGATTGCAGATGATGAGAGAAATGGAAAAGAAACAAGTTATATAAGACGACCATTAGGGGGCAGGAGATGACTGGTAAGAGTGACATACATTAAATGCTAATTACATATCCTCATATCTTTTAAATTTGAAAATACCCGAGACTTGCACTCCCCACTCTTCTTTTTTTGTAAGATTGAATATTCACCTATATATTAAAATTTGAACAGGATGAACAGTAACATGATTAAGGAGTTCACCTATATATTAAAATTTAAACACAATGAACAGTAACATGATTATGGGGATTAGCAAATGGTATCGGGTACCGGTACCGGTATTAAATTTATCAAAATGGGTATATTCTCGGTACCGACTTTTGACATTTTCGGTATCGGTTCGGCACAGGTATTCACCGGTTTTTACCCCCAAATACCGGTATCGTATCAGTACCGGTCGATACCGAACCGTACCGTGCCAGGTAAATTCGGTACCGGTACCCACTTTTGGGGATTTTCGGTAACGAACAGTAACATTATCAAGGGGATTAGCAAATGGTATCGGGTACCGGTACCTGTATCAAATTTATCAAACCGGGTATATTCTTGGTACCGACTTTTGACATTTTCGTTATCGGTTCGGCACAGGTATTCACCGGTTTTTACCCTCAAATACTGGTATCGTATCAGTACCGACCGATACCGAACCGTACCGTACCGTACCGTACCGTGCCAGGTATATTCGGTACCGGTACCCACTTTTGGGGATTTTCGGTACCGGTTGGTACCTCATCAAATCCTGTAGCAACGTAGCAACGTAAGTAATTGCACCGTTTAGATTACTTTTCATACACAACACAATGAATAGTAACATCATCAAGGGGATGAGCAAATGGTATCGGGTACCGGTACTGGTATCAAATTTACCAAACCGGGTGTATTTTCGGTACCGAATGGTACCAACTTTTGACATTTTCGGTATCGGTTCGGCACCGGTATTCACCAGTTTTTACCCTCAAATACCAATACCGTACCAGTACCGACCGGTACCGAACCGTACCATACCAGGTATATTCGGTACCGGTACCCACTTTTTGGGATTTTCGGTAACGGTATTTTTTGTACCGGTTGGTACCGAGCTCATCAAATCCTGTAGCAACGTAGCAATGCAAGTAATTGCACCATTTAGATTACTTTTCATACACACTGTAAGTAAACTGTATTTCGTTTGAATGAGGTTTTATATACAAAACAACTTATTTTGTTTTCTTTTTTGTCTTTTTCTATAATGAATGAATTATAGCATGTAAAATTAACTTGGATATTTAGATTATTGATGAGTAAATCATATCAAATTCTGTAATCAAACCGGTATCGTATCGGTACCAAGTTTACTATACCAATCATTTTCGGTACCAATTTGGTACCCACCTTTTGGCGTTTTCAGAATCGTTACTTTCGATTCGACACCGGTCTAGCACCATATCCATATTTACTGATTTTTACCTTCAAATACCATACCGTATGGTACCGAGCGTTTTCGGTGCCGTTACCGATACCGAGCTCATCCATATTTTAACGTGTTAGCACCATAATAACTAAACTGAAAACAACCGAATTTCCAACGTGTAGGACGTGTGGTCATATTATTATATATTAGATTATTTAAAATCGTTTTATTAGGACGAAGTGACTATTGTTACCACGTCATTTTTATTTATATTTTGATATTTGGTATCTGCTTGCCGTTGCCGACACGCGTTTTGCAGACATTAGGTCCCCGCCGCAACGCGCGGGCGGAAAATCAACTAGTTAAATATAAATATATTAAATATTAAATATAAAATCAAAAATATAAAAATAATGATGCAATAATTACATAAAATTGGCATTGTTGGATAGCCTGGATGGCTGCCTCGTCAGCATTGCGATGTAATGCTCATTTATCTTTTAAATTTAGTAAAGATAGATTTTAACTTTTTAATTTATTTGATTTAGTGGTTTCTTTTATATAATATATAGATATAGATATAGATTCTAACTTTTTAGTAATTTTCACTTTGTTAATTTATTTGATTTAGTTAAAAAATGTCCAAGGATTTTTTAATCGACAAAATAGAATCGTATATTAAAATTAAATAAACTAAACTGGACAAAGCAAACTATTTCAAATGCACGAAACTTAAAAACCAAATAAAAATTGATTTCTTCTTTAAATGCACTTTATATAAAAAAAAAAGTAAATGGTAGAAGTAAGATTCGAACCCAAATTTTCCATCTGGTTATTACAACTCATCTACGTTGTCTTGTTATCTTTTTCCACACAATAAATATCAGATTAAGATGTAGTGTTTTTGGAGTTTACACTTTACATCAATATATATATATATATATATATATATATATATATATATATATTATATATATGGGAGCGCTAAAATGAAAACCACCTCCAGTTGTAAGAACCGAGAGAACCACTTTCTAGCCATTAGATCAACAAGATGGATGGATGAGATTAAAAATAAATAAAATTAGTATTAAATACTTTTTGTCTTATTATGTCTTTATTATTTTAATTCAAAAGGGTAGTTTAGTAAAATTACTCTATTTTGTCTTTATTGTTTTTTATTACTTTTTTGTATTATGATATTAGTTTTATTTTTTTAAACATAATTTTTTGTTAATAGCTTTTTAAATTCATATTTTCAACAGATTTTTTAAACTTTTAACGTTTTACGTTAAACTTTTTACATTTTACGTTTTTACGTTAAAATTTTTACGTTTTACGTTAAACGTTTAACGTAAAACTTTTTACGTTTTACGTAAAACTTTTTACGTTTTACGTTAAACTTTTTACGTTTTACGTTTTTACGTTTTACGTTAAACTTTTTACGTTTTACGTTAAAAAGTTTACGGTTTAACTTTTTTTTTTCAAAAAAAAAATTACGCAAAAAGAACGCACCCAGAAATCGCAAACTCGGTAGGTGTCTCAGATAGATTGTTATCATCATCGACTTGGGAAAAAATATAAAAAACCAATAACATCAAAACAATATGTATCTCGGAAAAAAAATGGGGCTTGTCTCAGATTTTCCGATAATCAAAATGGCTGCAAAAGTGGGATTGCAGGTTCAAAAACCTACCCTCCACCGTCCTTGCCGCGCAATCGTCATCAAAATCTACGTTTTTTTTTGCATCATCGCCACCCAATCCAGCAGATCAAAACCTATGAGAATCAAAGAATACAAATGCATCATTCAAACAACCTGCATCATTCAACAAACATTCAAACAAATGCCACTCAGTTTTTCCAGATCCAAAAAACATTCAAACCACCTGCAACAGCAAAGATTGGGACAAAATAAGAGACATAATATCAGAGATCGGACAAAACGTCCAAAAAAAACATTCAAAACAGCTTGCAATATCAAAAGATCGGGACAACACATCCAAAAAAATCATTCAAAAAATCATTCAAACAACCCTCCTCGGCCCACCCCTCCACCCATCATTCACCGCCGACGCCGCCTTCGACCACTGCCCCCTAACCCACCACAACAACCCCCTTCACCCATCATTCACCGCCACCAACATCAAAAGATCGGGACAAAAAAGGAGATACAATATCACAAACAAAAACATCGATAAAAACGTCGCTTTCTTTGTCAGCAACCCACCGGCCACCGCAACCGTCCTCTTTCTCTCTCCTCGGACTCTCTCTCTTTACAACGTTTCTTCCTCTTTCTCTGAAAATCCAGTCGTATGTGCGTCGGAACCCCCATAAACGAAGGGTTTCATGGTGGTGAACGAGTGTGACAGAGAGAGAAACAGGGGTGAGAGAGAGAGAGAGAGAGAGAATAAACCATAGCATTCAATCATAACAACGCTATATGATAAAAACCATAAGATGTTCATCCATAAATTAAGTTTAGAAAATACCACAACATACTTGTCTGAAACGTAGACTCCAAATTTAAGTTACAAACCACAACATGTTAAAATGAGTTCACGAAGACTCGATAAAAGACCTTAATTAAAACCGAGTTTAGAACCATGTATCTCGTCCAGGATTAAGATACATCCTCTAACCTAGTGGAATTTTGCCACAGCATTAGTATGTGGACATAGTCACCACATGGGCTACCCTGGTCCTCATGGGTGTGGGCTCGCTACACCCAAATAGATCTATCACTCATGTCCCTCGGTCCTACGACGAGGATTAATGGCCTTAAGTGTTATACCCACCTTTCACATGATCAAGCAGTAACCCTCCTTAGCTAACCATACCATGTATAAAACGTTTGTAAACAATTGTAACATGTATTTCACCCCCGAAGTTATAAAACTGAAAACAGTTAAAAGAAAAGGGGGACATGAACTCACAGTTTTGTGTCTTCAGAATCGTAACCCAAATCCCTTCAGCAAACACGACTACCTACAATGTACTAACGTCTATTAGACGAACGAGCCGTGCCTTGCCTTAGTATTTACGTGTTTGAGTTACGTTCGTTTTATGTCTTTAATATTATCCCAAGTTATAATTACTTGTTAAAATAATAATTATTTTAACTTTAAATTATATTTAATTTTGGAATGATCTGTTAAACAATATTTTGTAACAATACTTCTCAAGTATTTATTTTCGTATTTCCTTCCCAAGGATGGGGGTATCTCATACATGTATATTCGTATTCTTGTATTTGTAGTTCCAAAACGACATATTCTCAAGTCTAACTTTAGAAAATATATATATAAACTTATTTTGTCCAAAAGTATTGTATTCCAAGAAAATATATATATTTCCCAAAAATCATATATCTTCTAAATATTCCAAGAAAATATATTTTAACTTTCCAAAAATAATATATTTTCTCCTTGTCGAAAATATGATATAACTTGGTAATATTTACAAAAATCATATTTTCACTTCTTGTATCCAAAATATTATTTACCAAAAATATATTTATAAAGGTATTTTCCGGAATATTTTGTTAGTTACGTTCTTTCGTTTGGTTTCACAATATTATGTGTGTAACTTATATATTTATTCCTTGTGATTTTTGGTATTATTTTGGATGGTAATTCCTTGGTATTTTGTCAAGTTATATTATTTTAACCCTAAAATAATATAACTACTACACAAAGCATACAAATATTCACACACATGTCTTCTAAATATATTCTAATTACATATTTATCCATTTTTATTTATAAAAACTAACCTCCAATATTTGTATCTTTGTAACAAAAATTATGGCAAGGTTTATATTGAAAAACCATAGTTAAAATACACTTGTAAATATTTGTTAGAAAATATTTTTCTAAGTGTTTATATTTTTAGAAAATTTTGCCATAGTTTCCCCTAAAAATGGAGGTGTCCATGCTATCAAAGCATATCATTTTCTTTTTAAAATCATCACAAACAATCAACAATCACTCTACACTTACTAGATTAACAAGGTTCATCATCTTTTAACCATCAACATATGAAGTAACAAGAGATTATAAGGGCCTTACTACTAGCTCTATGGCTAGGGATGAACACAAGATGTTGAAGATGATAAATGTGTTGGATAAAAGCAAATGGGAGAGGTCCTTCAATCTCCAAGAGCTCCAGACTTTCTTAGACACCTTCTTGCACCTTAGGATGAACTTGGAATGGATGATCAATGGATGAAGGTGGTGGTGCGGTGGGCTATGTTTGGCCGATAGGGGGAGCAAGGGAGGGGGAGAGAGTGGTGTGTGTTGATGTGTGAGCGATAATGAACTAATAATCTTCCATCCAATACTTATACACATATTAAGAGTTTATCCAATGGTTAATGTGTCCCCTATAGTACCATTCAAGATCTCTAACAAAATCAAAGGAGATTTAGTGTGATCAAGGGTGGGCCACACCCTTGATGCCGTGAACATGAGGGGGGGGGGGGTCTGGGTTGGGGTTTAATGATGGTTAAGTTAATTAGTTAGATTCTAAGGGTATTAGTTAAATGTTATGCATATTATGTGGTATATAGTGTGTTAGGGTGTTCGGGGATCATAACTAGCTCATAAATAATAAAACAATGCTTCTAGTATAATTTTGGTGTTTTGGGTAGTGTCCGGTTGTTCAGTTAGATACCGGTTCGTTAAAGTGTCAAATTATTCCGTTTAGTGATCTTTATGTACCGTTTTGTGACACTTTTAATTCCCGACACTTAGGAAAGCATTCAGGACCATTTAGTCATATTTTTGCATGTTACCAACTTGTTAAGATGTTGATTTTTGCTGAAAAATGCTAAATTCATCACTTTGGGTGAGTTTTAGGCACTTTCCGGCACTTTAACTATCACCTAGTAAAGCAGTTTTGTGGTCCTTACTTCCCTACAGACCATACTAGTGTAGTACTTAGTCTCTGGCCCATACTGGGTCTCAAAATACTGTCTGTCTATGTACTGGACCTCGTCAGCATTTTTCTGAGTTATCCGCTAACTTTGCAAGCGGTGCTTTGTGCATCATGTATGTCAATATGGTTTGCATGTAGTAATGATGTGACAATTTGCAATATGTGATGCACATGTAAGTATGATGCAGTAATCGGAAAACAATCAGTTGTAATTTAACATAGTCATTAAGTACTAATCATGGTTAATTAATTTGTACGGATACCTGGATTTTTGACGGTTGTCACATTCTCCCCCTGTTAAGAAAATTTCGTCCCGAAATTTTAGTTCTGCTACTAGCTGCAGGTGTGTTGGGGAACAAATGCGGGTATTTTGCTTTCATGCGATCCTCATGCTCCCAAGTGAACTCTGGGCCGTGACGCGCGTTCCATCGAACCCTGACAAGTTTAACACTACTCCTGCGTGTCTTGTTAACTTTCCAATCAGTAACCTCAACAGGTTCTTCGGAAAAGTGGAGTGTGTCGTCAATGTGAACTTCGTCGGCAGGAATGACAACTGTTTCTTGAGTTGGACTCCTTTTCAGATTCGATACATGAAATGTATCATGAACTCCATTAAGTTCCGCAGGTAGGTCCAACTTGTAAGCCACAAGACCAATACTCTCCAGGATTTTGAACGGTCCAATATATCGCGGGTTCAACTTTCCACACTTCCCAAAGCGTGCTACACCCTTCCAGGGTGAGACCTTTAATAAAACCATATCTCCCACTTGAAACTCCAAAGGTTTCCTCCTTTGGTCCACATAGCTCTTCTGTCGATCACGAGCCGCCTTAATGCGCTCTCGGATCTGCATAATCTTGTCTGTCGTCTCTTGAACCAACTCAGGACCAACAACCTGTCTATCACCCGCATCTGCCCAGCATAACGGTGATCGACACTTGCGTCCGTAGAGGGCTTTAAATGGTGTAGCTTGAATGCTTGCATGGTAGCTGTTGTTATATGAGAATTCTACCAAAGGTAGATGGGTGTCCCAACTGCCACCCAAGTCCATTACACAAGCTCGTAACATATCTTCTAGTGTTTGAATTGTTCGTTCGCTCTAGCCATCTGTCTGTGGGTGAAATGCAGTACTCAAATTCAGTTGAGAACCAAACGCTTCTTGGAAGGATTGCCAAATCCTTGACACGAATCTTCTGTCTCTATCAGAAATAATCGAGAGAGGCACTCTATGTGGTGCAATTATCTCTCTGAGGTACAGCTCAGCAAGCTTACCTGTGTTATCCTTTTCTCTGATCGGCAAAAAGTGTGCAGATTTCGTCAGACGGTCTACGATTACCCAAATCGTATCATGACCTCTGGGTGTCTTTGGTAACTTCATTATAAAATCCATTGAAATCTGCTCCTATTTCCACATGGGTATTTCAGGTTGTTGCAGAAGACCTGAAGGCTTCTAATACTCGGCTTTTATCTTGGCACAAGTCAAACATTTGCCAACATACGTTGCAACATCACCTTTCAATCTCGGCCACCAATAGAAATCCTTTAAATCTTGGTACATCTTATCCGATCCTGGGTGGATCGAGTACCTTCACTTGTGAGCTTCATCGAAAATAACGTCTCTGAGACCGCCAAAGAGGGGAACCCAAATTCTTCCCAAGAAACACAATGTTCCTTCCTTATTTGGTACCAACTGTTTCTCCATCCCACGGAGATATTCATTCACAAGATTCTCCTTCTTAAGAGCTTCTCTCTGCGCAGCACGAATGCACAATGAGAGGTCCGTTTGTATAATCATTTCCAAAGCCCTAACCCTTATGGGCTTATTTCTTTCCTTTCAACTCAAGGCGTCTGCTACCACATTCGCCTTCCATGGGTGATACTTGATCTCACAATCATAATCGTTTAACAGCTCAACCCATCGTCTCTGCCTCATATTAAGCTCTTTCTGATCGAATATATGCTGTAAGCTCTTGTGATCAGTAAAGATCGTGCATCGGGTGCCATACAAGTAATGTCGCCAGATCTTTAATGCAAACACCACTGCGCCTAATTCCAAATCATGCGTGGTGTAGTTCTTCTCATGAACCTTCAACTGGCGCGAAGCATAAGCTATAACCTTCTGTCGCTGCATCAGCACGCAGCCTAAACCTTGACGCGAGGCGTCGCAATATACCACGAAGTCGTCGGTGCCTTCGGGTAGGGATAAGATGGGTGCATCGCAAAGCTTGTTCTTTAACAACTGAAAAGCTTCTTCTTGTTTGTCTCCCCATTCATACTTTTTGTCCTTTTGAGTAAGGGAGGTCAATGGTTGAGCGATTTTTGAAAAATCCTCAATGAATCTGCGATAATACCCTGCCAAACATAGGAACTGTCGAATCTCGGTTGGCGTCTTTCGAGTCTCCCAATTCTTGATCGCCTCGATCTTTGTGGGATCCACATGAATTCCATCTTCGTTAACCAAGTGACCAAGGAACTGAACCTCGCGCAACCAGAAATCGCACTTCGAGAACTTTGCGTATAATTTCTCTTTCTTAAGCAGCTCTAAAATGGCTCTCAGGTGTTGTTCGTGCTCTTCCTTCGACCTTGAATAAATCAAAATATCGTCGATAAACACAATCACAAATTTATCAAGATATGACTTGCAGACTCGGTTCATCAAATCCATAAATACTGCTAGCGCGTTTGTCAAACAAAACGGCATAACCAGGAACTCGTAGTGTCCATAACGAGTTCTAAAGGCGGTTTTCGGAATACTTTCCTCTTGAATTCTCAACTGGCGATAGCCTGATCGAAGATCGATCTTGGAGTAGAAACTCGAACCTTGTAGTTGATCAAACATGTCATCAATCCTTGGCAAAGGATACCGATTCTTAATGGTCAACTTGTTCAACTCGCGGTAGTCGATACACATGCGGAAACTACCGTCCTTCTTCTTGACAAACAAAACTGAAGCTCCCCAAGATGAGAAGCTTGGTCTGATAAATCCCTTGTCCAAAAGCTCCTGAAGTTGTGTCGACAACTCCTGCATTTCTGAAGGCGCAAGTCGATAAGGTGCCTTAGCTACAGGCGCGGCGCCTGGAACTAAGTCAATGTGGAACTCGACTTGTTGCTGCGGCGGCAATCCTGGCAAGTCTTCGGGGAAGACTTCAGGATATTCCTTCACAACTGGGATATCTTCCAACTTCGGCTCAGTGGCTTCCTTGTCCACGATGTGAGCCAAGAAGGCAACACATCATTTTTTGTAAACATCTTCGAGCTTTCAAACAACTGATAATCCTTAGAGGCGTATCATGCTTCTCTCCATGCACCACAATTGTTTCCCCATTCGCCATTGGAATGCGAATGATCTTCTCGTGACATACGATTTCTGCTCGGTTGCTCGACAACCAATCCATTCCAACTACCACATCGAAGCTTCCCAACTCGACTGGCAGCAGATCAAGCGAAAACTCATGCTCCCCAAGTTCTATTACGCAACCTCTAAGGACTTCATTCGCTTCTACTAGCTTTCCATTACCTAGCTCTATCGAGTACGGAATATCTAGCTTACTAGCTACCAACCCAAGTATATTCTTAAATTCTAGGGATACAAAACTATAATCGGCACCAGTATCAAACAGTACAGATGCAAAGCGTTGGTTGATAGGGAACGTACCAGTAACTACGTTCGGATCTTGGCGAGCTTCCCTAGCTCCAATGTTGAAAACCCTTCCCTGAGCTTGGTTGATTTTCGGGCATTCACGCTTGAAGTGCCCAACATCTCCATAGTTGAAACAACCTGGTCCCCGACTGTCACACCCCCCAAAATCCACCCGCGGAGTACTACCGCTTGGAGGCATGACTGACCAGGATCCAGCCACCAATCATATTGAACAAGCATATAAGTAGTTATAAAAATCCAACCAATACAATTGGTGTTCAAACAAAACATAGTTAAGTTGCAAGCGGAAGCATAAGTCTTAAATCAAAACATAAGTTTCATTGTTTCAAAGTTTAACATGGCACACAGTCGTCCATGTCCCACAACGATCCTCCTCCATGCAAGCTCCAGCTAAGAACCTAAGGACCTGCAAAGCATGTAGTAACGAGTCAACAACAAGTTGAGTGAGTTCACGGTTGGGTGTTCGTTTTAAGTTGTTTCGAAATCAGTTTCCTTTAGCTGGCATCCTGCCGTGGGGGTTACCCCATAGTTAAAAACGTGACATGTTTATTCCCGGTTACTCTGGCTATCCAGCCGTGGGGGCTACCCCGTGTTAGTTATCTGGCATTTCGGCCGTGGGGGCTACCCCATGTATACACTAGACTCGTTACCATATCGACTGCTGACTGTAGTCATGTTTAAGTGCCCTGAAACTGTCAATGTCTATCATCATTGACGTGCCCCAGATCCATTAGTTCACGCCCGTCCTCTGCGGCACGGTGTGAGGTTTGTCAGACCTAAATAGCGCTATCTAACTAATGACCCGCTCGCCATTGGCCCGGCGATTAAGTCGATATAAAAATGAGGGACTTCGTGATAGAGTTTTGGTCTAGTACGAGTTATCTGTCCGTGAGGACGAGGAATTACATTCCTGAACCTTTGCTGTCCTACCCAAGGAGGACGAGGAACCCAGTTCCTTAACCCCATTCCTAACCCAGGGAATCCCATGCTTTGTAGAGGGTGTGAACTCACCTTGGTTTGCTCGGTAGAAACACAGAAAAGTCAAACAAGCAATATCGTGGCTACTCACGTCCTATCACAGTTGTATCATACCAATCAGGTTCGTATTCAATCAGTACACGTATGTTCCTAACATAATGCATTCAAGTATCGTTCATGGCATACACGTTTTATCATGGCAGATCAACAATATTCACGTTCAACAGTAACATACAAGGTCTGGGCATCAGGCCCAAGAGTCCGGCCCAATCAGTTAAGTCCGAAATGAGGTGCAAGCCCAAACAGCGAGTATCCGTGTATAGTCTCGAGTCGCAACTAGGCGTTTGCGACTCGCAACCCGAGTCGCAATCATGGTTTCGGTTCGTGTTGTTTTGGTTACGAGTCGCAACTGGACTCGCAACCGTGGTTTCGAGTCACAAGGTTGGTGTGCTGATCAGGTGTGGTTTCGAGTCGCAACCAGGAGATTTCGACTCATCATGCATGGTTTCGAGTCGCAACTGATGGTTTCGGTTGGACAACTGCTGATTCGGAACAGTGTACTATCCAATGAGAATTTGATTTCAGAAAATGGTTTGTACTATCCACTTAAACATGTTTGTTTGTCTAGTAATTTACTAATTTGGATCAAACATATCAGATTTCAAATATTCAAGCATGCTCATATGATATTCAAGTTGTTCTTCACACATTCATCATGTTCATCAATATCCAAGTAGTTCATCATATCATAACTTGAAACAACAATCCAAAATATTCAAATAACTAATCCGATTTCCCCATAAGTGCAGCCATTTAACAAGCATTTTGATTTGTAACCTAAGAGCATGCAATCCGATTACATAACATGACTAACAATCGAGCATTCCAACAACAAATCCGAATAATATGAGCATTATACAAACCGATTTCATGAACACCAACCATTTATGGTTTAAATCACATTAAATCACAAACATCATTAACTCATCATGCAATCAATCCGGAATCTAAGTATGATAGTTTATTAACATCATCATGTATAAATCTAACAAACCAACATATTACCAAGTCACACAAGATACATCATCATCAACAAAATATCACATCATCATCATCAACATCCGAAATATATAACAAGAATCACTAACCAACAAGTATTCGAACATCAAGTACACATCATCCTTAAATCATGAAAATACACTAACCGATTTGGTTCTCTAAGTGTGAGGGTATGAAGAGTGATGAGTGACTTCCGAATGATGATCTTGAGCTCGGTCCGAGAGTCCTAGTGCCACCGGTTTGGATCCGAGAAGAAGGAGGAGCAATGTTGTAGCTTAGGGTTTAATGGTTTCTAGAGAGAGAGTAGAGGAGTGTGTGTGTTGTCCAAGAAAGTGGCAAAGATGACTAACAACCGGATTATATACTAGCTTCAAGTGCACCCTAATGGGCTTCCAAAATAGGCTAAGTGTGTGTGTGTGTGCGGCCCAACCGGCCCGTAAGTCATTGTTCACTCGAGACCACATGGTCTCGAGTCGGGTTCGTGTTGTCTCGGTTCATATACATACTCGAATACATACACACAAGCATACACACAACATAACACATAATCATATAAGTTCACATGTATTCATTTGTCATTAATCACATAAGTTTAACTAGTCACGCGTTTAAGCATACAACGAAAGGTTCTAAATTTCGAGTTGTCACATCATCCCCAAGTTGAAAGAAATTTCGTCCCGAAATTTGGTAGGCACTCACTGAGGAAGCTAGTTAAGTTGTATGGTTTTCCCGGTTTTCCTGGGGTGTCACATCCACCCCCCGTTGATCTGGAATTTCGTCCCGAAATTCCGTAGCTTCGGCCTCAGTAGTGGTTGTACTGTTTACAAACAGTTGGGGATACTTTTGTTTCATATGATCTTCGCGCTCCCAGGTGAACTCTGGGCCGCGACGTGAGTTCCAACGAACTCGAACGAGAGGTATTCTAGTGCTCTTGAGGACCTTAACATCCCGGTCCGTGATCTCGACTGGTTCCTCGACGAATCGTAACTGTTCGTCGATAGTGAGTTCCTTCAGAGGAACTACGTGGGTCTCATCTGATGGACACTTCTTCAGATTTGACACGTGGAAAACGTTGTGAACTGCACCGAGTTCCGCTGGTAGGTTCAGTCTGTAGGCCACCCTGCCTATTTTCTCAATGACTTCGAAAGGTCCAACGTATCGTGGGTTAAGTTTACCGCGTTTACCAAAACGAACCACACCCTTCCAGGGTGAAACTTTGAGTAGTACCCGCTCCCCAACCTGGAGCTCAAGCGGTTTCCTGCCCATGTCGGCGTAAACTTTCTGACGTTCGCGAGCTGCCGTCATGCGTTTTCGTATTTGAGCAATTTGCTCGGTTGTATCTACCACATATTCTGGACCAGTGATCTGACTCTCTCCCACCTCTGCCCAGCAAAGAGGAGACCGACATTTACGTCCGTACAATGCCTTAAACGGAGCAGCTTTAATGCTGGTGTGGTAGCTGTTATTGTACGAGAATTCCACAAGTGGCAGATGCTTTTCCCAGCGGTTGCCAAAGTCGACTACACATGCACGAAGCATGTCTTCTAAGGTTTGAATAGTGCGCTCGGACTGCCCGTCCGTCTGAGGATGGTACGCTGTGCTCATGTCTAGTCGTGAGCCGA
This sequence comes from Helianthus tuberosus, assembly GCA_030545235.1. NCBI lineage: Eukaryota > Viridiplantae > Streptophyta > Magnoliopsida > Asterales > Asteraceae > Helianthus > Helianthus tuberosus. Next base: position 18,543 of record JARYGA010029315.1, read on the forward strand.
AAGATTTGTGCATTGCTTGCCACAGCTCTGAAGTGAAACGTGCATCTCGATCTGAGATAATGGAGGTGGGCACCCCGTGCCTCGAAACAATTTCCTTGATGTATATTTCCGCAAGAGTGGAGAACTTATCCGTCTCCTTGATAGCCAAGAAGTGTGCAGATTTTGTGAGTCGATCCACGATCACCCAAATAGTATCGTTCCCGCGCTGGGATCTAGGTAGGCCAGTAACAAAATCCATGGAAATTTGCTCCCATTTCCACTGAGGTATCTCTGGTTGTTGAAGTAGGCCTGATGGTTTCTGGTATTCCGACTTGACTCTCGCACAAGTCAAACATTTGCTGACGTAGGTCGCTATGTGGGCCTTCATGCTAGGCCACCAATACGTAGTTTTGATGTCGTGGTACATTTTATCCGATCCAGGATGCACCGAGTAGCGAGACTTGTGTGCTTCGTCCATCACAAGTTCTCGTAGGTTGCCATAGAGTGGGACCCAAACGCGTCCCGTTACGTAGTAAGCACCATCTTCCTTCTGTTCTAAGCGTTGCCTCGATCCGCGTAGGGCTTCAGCCCTGACGTTTTCTGGTTTCAGTGCTTCTATCTGAGCTGCTCGTATCTGGGAAGGGAGACTAGAGTGGATCGTGAGTTGTAGAGCTCGTACGCGCTTAGGCGCAGTGTCCTTCCGACTGAGGGCGTCAGCCACAACATTGGCCTTGCCCGGGTGATACCTGATTGAGCACTCGTAGTCATTTAGTAGTTCGACCCACCGTCGTTGTCGCATATTCAGTTCCTTCTGCTTGAAGATGTGCTCGAGGCTCCTGTGGTCGGTGTAGATGGCGCACTTGGTACCATACAGGTAATGCCGCCATAACTTAAGTGCAAAAACAACAGCTCCCAGCTCTAAGTCGTGCGTCGTGTAGTTCTTTTCATGAACCTTGAGTTGGCGCGAGGCGTAGGCTATAACTTTATCTCGTTGCATCAACACGCAACCAAGACCCTGAATTGATGCGTCGCAGTAAACCACAAAGTCGTCTGTGCCCTCCGGCAAGGAAAGGATAGGTGCGCTACAAAGTCTATCCTTTAGGTGCTGAAATGCCAACTCCTGTGCGTTTCCCCAGCGATAAACAACGCCCTTCTGCGTTAGTGAGGTGAGAGGATGTGCAATCTTAGAAAAATCCTTTATGAACCTCCGGTAGTATCCTGCCAAACCCAAGAATTGGCGAATCTCTTTTGGTGTACGAGGTGCAGGCCAGTTCTTAATCGAGTCTATCTTGGATGGATCAACGTGAATCCCATCCTTGTTTACCACGTGGCCTAGGAAATGGACTTCTCGAAGCCAGAAGTCGCATTTCGAGAACTTTGCATAAAGCTGTTCTGTTCGTAGGAGTTCCAAAATAAGTCGCAGATGCTGCTCGTGTTCCTCCCGACTCTTGGAATAGATCAGGATGTCGTCGATGAAGACTATAACGAACTTGTCCAGGTAAGGTTTGCACACTCGGTTCATCAAGTCCATGAAAACCGCAGGTGCGTTTGTCATCCCAAAAGGCATGACCAAAAACTCATAGTGCCCATATCGAGTTCTGAAAGCTGTTTTGGAGACGTCCTCTTCCCGGACTCTCAGCTGGTGATAACCCGATCGCAAATCGATCTTCGAATAGTAGCTCGACCCTTGTAACTGGTCGAACAAGTCGTCGATACGCGGTAGAGGATAACGATTCTTCACCGTCACCTTGTTGAGTTCTCGGTAGTCGATGCACATTCTGAAAGTACCGTCTTTCTTCTTTACAAATAACACTGGAGCTCCCCAGGGCAATGAGCTAGGACGAATAAAACCCTTATCCAGGAGCTCTTGTAGTTGCGTAGAGAGTTCTTTCAACTCTGATGGAGCCAATCGATAAGGTGCACGAGCTATAGGCGCAGCTCCAGGAGCTAGTTCGATCTGAAACTCGACTTGACGATGAGGCGGGAGACCAGGTAATTCCTCAGGAAATACCTCTGGATAATCGCGTACAACTGGAAAATCTTCTATCTTCTTCTCTTTTTCTGAGGTGTCAGTAACGAGAGCCAAAATGGCAGTGTGGCCCTTTCGCAAGTACTTTTGGGCCTTAAGGAGAGAAATGACGTTCTCAACAGCACTCCTCTTGTCACCATGAATCATGAGAGGTCCACCACCGGGACCTGGAATACGGACAACCTTCTCGTTGCAAAGAATCTCTGCTCTGTGCTGGGATAACCAATCCATCCCAATGACAACGTCGAAACTACCCAAGACAATAGGAATGAGGTCGATAGAGAAGGTCTGGTCAGCGAGAATAAGTTTACAACTCTTGACTACGTGTGTGGCTTCTAAACTCTTACCATTTGCTAGCTCTACGGTGTGCTTGTTGTTCAAGGGTGTTGGAATACGCTTAAGCATTCGACTAACTTCTAGTGACATGTAGCTAGTATCGGCACCCGAATCAAATAAAACTGAAACATAAAAGTCGTCGAGAAGGAACTTACCCGCCACAACATTGGGGTCGTTCCTTGCTTCACCTTGGCCGATCACAAACACCCGCCCCCTGGCGCCATTGTTGTTGTTGTTCCCATTGTTACCATTCCCCTGATTGTTGTTATTGTTGTTGTTGTTGTTCTGGTTCCTGTTCAGTTGAGGACAATCTCTCTTGAAGTGGCCCTCAGCTCCACACTGAAAGCACCCTTTGTTATCACCTTGCTGCTGCTGCGGGCGCTGGTTCTGTTGAGCTTGCTGACGATTCTGATTGGCGGGGTATAAGCTCCTGCAATCCTTTGCAGCGTGACCAGGCTTGTTGCACCGATGACAGTTGCCCCTGGTGCATGGCCCGCTGTGGTGCAGGCTGCAGCGATTGCATTTGGGATGATTTCCTTTGTATCCACCACCAGACGATTGCTGATTAGGGCTCTTGTAGTCCTCAGTCTTTCTCTGTTGAGACTGGGACTGAACAGAAGTCGAACCTTTACTTGAAGTTCCATCCCATTTCCGTTTGTTGTCACTAGAGGTACCAGAAGTAGTTGCAGCGCCTATGCGTTTTGGTAACTTGTTCTGCTCCACCGCTTGATCCGTGAGACGGTGAGCCAACTGTACAGTTTGCTGGTAGGTGGCGAGGTTCGCTGAAGTCACATGACTTTGGATTTCCGGCACTAAGCCCTGAAGAAATAGTTCGATGCGTTTGATGGGAGGATCCACCATAGTAGGGCACAGAATTGCCAGTTCGTTCGACCTTTTCACATAAGCTTCGATTTCGGACCCCGTCATCTTGAGGTTGAAGAACTCCACTTCTAGTTTGTGAATCTCGTCACGACTGCAGTATTCCTCCTTGACCATCTCCTTAAAAGTTTCCCATGGAGTGGCGTTGGTAGCAACCAACCCTAGCATCTGAACTTGAGCGTTCCACCATGTGAGGGCTAAACCCTCGAGAGTACCGGTAGCATACTTCACCCTGCGCGCCTCAGGGCATTCGCACATTTCAAACACAGATTCTAGCTTCTCAAACCAGTGTAGGAGACCTACTGCTCCTTCAGTACCGCTAAAAGTAGTTGGTCGGCAGTCCATGAAAGTCTTAAAAGTGCACACGGGTGGCTGAACATGCTGACCTATCGTGGGTGAAAGAAAAGACAGAGTTTAACACAAAGGTTGGTTCACGAGAGTAGGATCCTAAAGATCCTAGAATGAGTTCGGACTGCAGGATATACCTCCTGCGTGTGCAGCTGTGAGTGCTGCGGCAACTCGTTCGTTGATCAGAGCCGTCAACTGGGCTTGTGTCAGGTTAACGCGTCCAGACATGATCTTCATACCAAGAAGAACGTGAGTGAGAGGGGTTCGCGAAAGTGCGATGATAGGATAGAGTAAGCACGCACGTGTTCAAGCAACAGTAGTTATACTAACCAAGCATACCATAAGCAATGTACTATGTAACTAACAAGTAGGCAATATATACACAGATCATATCACCTAGAATGTCGAGCCTTGCATGTGGAGTGAAGCATCGTTGTGGACCGTTGAGCACTGTACAGGTTATAGTCTGGTTTTAACAAAAATGTTTTTCCCCTTTATTAAAACCAAGTTCTCTATAACCAATGGCTTTGATACCAATCTGTCACACCCCCCAAAATCCACCCGCGGAGTACTACCGCTTGGAGGCGTGACTGACCAGGATCCAGCCACCAATCATATTGAACAAGCATATAAGTAGTTATAAAAATCCAACCAATACAATTGGTGTTCAAACAAAACATAGTTAAGTTGCAAGCGGAAGCATAAGTCTTAAATCAAAACATAAGTTTCATTGTTTCAAAGTTTAACATGGCACACAGTCGTCCATGTCCCACAACGATCCTCCTCCATGCAAGCTCCAGCTAAGAACCTAAGGACCTGCAAAGCATGTAGTAACGAGTCAACAACAAGTTGAGTGAGTTCACGGTTGGGTGTTCGTTTTAAGTTGTTTCGAAATCAGTTTCCTTTAGCTGGCATCCTGCCGTGGGGGTTACCCCATAGTTAAAAACGTGACATGTTTATTCCCGGTTACTCTGGCTATCCAGCCGTGGGGGCTACCCCGTGTTAGTTATCTGGCATTTCGGCCGTGGGGGCTACCCCATGTATACACTAGACTCGTTACCATATCGACTGCTGACTGTAGTCATGTTTAAGTGCCCTGAAACTGTCAATGTCTATCATCATTGACATGCCCCAGATCCATTAGTTCACGCCCGTCCTCTGCGGCACGGTGTGAGGTTTGTCAGACCTAAATAGCGCTATCTAACTAATGACCCGCTCGCCATTGGCCCGGCGATTAAGTCGATATAAAAATGATGGACTTCGTGATAGAGTTTTGGTCTAGTACGAGTTATCTGTCCGTGAGGACGAGGAATTACATTCCTGAACCTTTGCTGTCCTACCCAAGGAGGACGAGGAACCCAGTTCCTTAACCCCATTCCCAACCCAGGGAATCCCATGCTTTGTAGAGGGTGTGAACTCACCTTGGTTTGCTCGGTAGAAACACAGAAAAGTCAAACAAGCAATATCGTGGCTACTCACGTCCTATCACAGTTGTATCATACCAATCAGGTTCGTATTCAATCAGTACACGTATGTTCCTAACATAATGCATTCAAGTATCGTTCATGGCATACACGTTTTATCATGGCAGATCAACAATATTCACGTTCAACAGTAACATACAAGGTCTGGGCATCAGGCCCAAGAGTCCGGCCCAATCAGTTAAGTCCGAAATGAGGTGCAAGCCCAAACAGCGAGTATCCGTGTATAGTCTCGAGTCGCAACTAGGCGTTTGCGACTCACAACCCGAGTCGCAATCATGGTTTCGGTTCGTGTTGTTTTGGTTACGAGTCGCAACTGGACTCGCAACCGTGGTTTCGAGTCACAAGGTTGGTGTGCTGATCAGGTGTGGTTTCGAGTCGCAACCAGGAGATTTCGACTCATCATGCATGGTTTCGAGTCGCAACTGATGGTTTCGGTTGGACAACTGCTGATTCGGAACAGTGTACTATCCAATGAGAATTTGATTTCAGAAAATGGTTTGTACTATCCACTTAAACATGTTTGTTTGTCTAGTAATTTACTAATTTGGATCAAACATATCAGATTTCAAATATTCAAGCATGCTCATATGATATTCAAGTTGTTCTTCACACATTCATCATGTTCATCAATATCCAAGTAGTTCATCATATCATAACTTGAAACAACAATCCAAAATATTCAAACAACTAATCCGATTTCCCCATAAGTGCAGCCATTTAACAAGCATTTTGATTTGTAACCTAAGAGCATGCAATCCGATTACATAACATGACTAACAATCGAGCATTCCAACAACAAATCCGAATAATATGAGCATTATACAAACCGATTTCATGAACACCAACCATTTATGGTTTAAATCACATTAAATCACAAACATCATTAACTCATCATGCAATCAATCCGGAATCTAAGTATGATAGTTTATTAACATCATCATGTATAAATCTAACAAACCAACATATTACCAAGTCACACAAGATACATCATCATCAACAAAATATCACATCATCATCATCAACATCCGAAATATATAACAAGAATCACTAACCAACAAGTATTCGAACATCAAGTACACATCATCCTTAAATCATGAAAATACACTAACCGATTTGGTTCTCTAAGTGTGAGGGTATGAAGAGTGATGAGTGACTTCCGAATGATGATCTTGAGCTCGGTCCGAGAGTCCTAGTGCCACCGGTTTGGATCCGAGAAGAAGGAGGAGCAATGTTGTAGCTTAGGGTTTAATGGTTTCTAGAGAGAGAGTAGAGGAGTGTGTGTGTTGTCCAAGAAAGTGGCAAAGATGACTAACAACCGGATTATATACTAGCTTCAAGTGCACCCTAATGGGCTTCCAAAATAGGCTAAGTGTGTGTGTGTGTGCGGCCCAACCGGCCCGTAAGTCATTGTTCACTCGAGACCACATGGTCTCGAGTCGGGTTCGTGTTGTCTCGGTTCATATACATACTCGAATACATACACACAAGCATACACACAACATAACACATAATCATATAAGTTCACATGTATTCATTTGTCATTAATCACATAAGTTTAACTAGTCACGCGTTTAAGCATACAACGAAAGGTTCTAAATTTCGAGTTGTCACACCGACCATTTCCATTTCCATTACCACCTTGATTATTGTTTGCTCCACGATTTCCACTACCAACTTGATTCCCAAAACCACCACGATTTCCATTACCGCCATTCCCTCCTTGATTGCGGTTTCCATACCCATTACCACCACGTTTATTGTTTCCATTACCATAACCTCTCTGACCACCGTTATCACGACCAGTACCAGCCCAGCATGTCTCATTCGAATGGCCAACCTTTCCACAAGACTCACATCTCCTAACTTTGCACTGGCCGGCATGATGGTACTGGCACACATCACATTTGGGCAGGGTGCCCATATATCCTTTTCCTTTATTTTCAGCACCAGTCTTGACCTCGACTGGTGGGTTCACATCCTTCTTCTTGTTAGCACTGCGGGTACCTTTCTTGAAGTTTGAGAACTTCCTTTTGTTCTCACCGGACGACTCAACGTGAGTCTCCTTCTTCTTTTGGTCAGAGATCAAAAACTTGTTTAACCTGATTGCCTCTTCAGTTAATGCCACACTTAGATCGATAGCCTCAGTGATTGTGGCAGGCTTTGACGCCGTCACCATGCTCATGATTTGGGGTGCCAATCCCCAAATAAAACGCTCAATGCGCTTGAACTCTGGATCAACCATGTAAGGAACGACGCGAGATAAGTCGTGAAATCTCTGCACGTATTCAGCAATCCTTGGACCATCCATCTTGATATTCCATAATTCAGTTTCTAACTTTTGGATTTCGGCCCTTGAACAATACTTCTTTCATATGAGTTCCTTTATCTCATCCCATGACATGGCATAAGCAGCCTCTTCTCCCAAGGTCTGAACTTGGAGATTCCACCAGGATAGAGCACCGTCTAGAAAAAGTCCCGAGATGTAGGTGACCTGGTGCTCCGGCACACACTTGCTCATTCTTAGCACAGAATCAGTCTTTTCCGCCCATCTGACGAAAGCTACGGCACCCCCGGTGCCGTCGAAATTCAGAGGCTTACAGTCTAGGAACTGCTTATAGGTACAGCCTGTACAAGCAACATCATTCACAGAAAGCATTAGCGATCGCACATGGAATATCCAAATGTAACGTAATGTGTCTTCAGTCATTTCCATGAGGTGGGTTGTTTCCTGAGGTACCCTCGCTATATTCAGAGCGCAGGGCCTCGTGCTGTGCTATCGCTTGTGAAATCCGTTCTTGTAACTCAGCCTCTGTGGTGGGCAATCGAGTTTCTCTTCGTGGAGGCATCTTCTAAAAGAAGATTGTATTGGTCAGGTCATAATAAGTATAGTAAGTACATGACATGCATACGTAATGGCATTTATCAACGCAAGTAAGCACATAACATCCCAATCATAACACAAACAAGTAATTCGACAATGTATATAATGAGAATGTTGCGATTGAGCTTTCATATATCAATGACCACGATTACTGTTTTACATGTTCTACAATGTACCATACATCAAAAGGGACTACAGGGTCACATCACCCTTGTCCAAATCGTCTATCAAACTACAACAGTCAAAAGTCAAAAAGTGGTCTTCAAAAGGCTGTGCAATCTGGGCTCAATAGTGACACTCTCAACAAAAGTAAGCGACCTGCATAAAACCAAAAACCTATTATGCTGATGGTGGAGGAGGAGGAGGAGGAACGAAAAGCAAACCGTGCACATGCGCTAACTCCTCCTCAAGAGCATGAACGATACGCAACAGATAACTAATCTGCTGCTCCATGGTAAGAAATCGAATGTCAAAATCTGGGTATGGCAGAAGAGGAGCAGGTGGAGTCGCGAAAGGTGACTGACATGTACAAGGTGGATGACGTGGAATCCTCTCAAGATCCATGACTCTACGACACAACATCTCCTGCTGAAGCTGCAAAGACAGGAGTAAATCGTCCCTCGTGTAACCAGTGTAGTGTGAAGGATGGTATGGATTAGAAAGAGGCATAGTGTTCGGCGGAAGCCATATAAGTGGCTCGCCTGACGGTGCAGAAGTGAAAGGAGCAGTGTGTGTAAATGGTGGCATGAAGGGAAAGGCTGCTGACACAGGTGGAACATGACTAGGCTACTGGCTAGATGGACCTTCCCCTGGACGGGGTGGAGGTATATCTTATAAGAATGTGATCGGTAAGTCAGTGCGGTGTATATCAGACATATGTGGGTGAAACGGGGCAACGTCAACAGATGCATGTGTAGGTGCAGGTGGGGGAGTAACAGGCTCAACAAAAGGAAGCAAGTCATCATCGTCCTCTATCCACCCATTGCGGGTGAATGCGTAACGGGGATCTATCTGATCAGCGAAATGAGCATGGTCAGCGGCTGCAGGGATCGGATCGGGTACAAGTGGTGCAACAACAGGTATGTCAACAGGTACAGGGTCATGCTCAGGCAGAAGATCATGAGCAGGTATAGGCTCGTGTGCAAGCATAGGCTTAGGGTCGGCTGGTGCTAGCTCAGGATCAGCGGGTATCGGCTCGAGATCAGCAGGTACATCAAAAAGCTGATCATCGGGAACGAAGTCGATCTCATGCTTAGGATCAATGTCAGGATCGAACTCATCATCAAACTCGAAGTCCTGTGGAGGAACAGGTGCATGATGATCTTGGTCTTTCACAAGATCACCACCTTAACTTACTAGATCATGTGTTTAATCACAATCTAGTAGGTTTCTTATGATGTCTAACATCACTAACACAAATCATCAACCATCAAGAAGCAAAACAATACTAGTCAACATGTATTCATATGTTAATAAGCTGTTAAAGATTCATGATTATGTTTTTTAGTGTTCTTCAAGATTAACAATGTGCATCATCTTTTAACCATCAAAATATGAAGTAACAAGAGATTATAAGGGCCTTACTACTAGCTCTATGGCTAGGGATGAACACAAGATGTTGAAGATGTTAAATATGTTGGATAAAAGCAAATGGGAGAGGTCCTTCAATCTCCATAAACTCCAGACTTCCTTAGACACCTTCTTGCACCTTAGGATGAACTTGGAATGGATGATCAATGGATGAAGGTGGTGGTGGTGTGGTGGGCTATGTTCGGCCGAGAGGGGGAGCAAGGGAGGGAGAGAGAGTGGTGTGTGTTGATGTGTGAGAGATAATGAGCTAATGATCTTCCATCCAATACTTATACACATATTAAGAGTTTATCCAATGGTTAATGTGTCCCCCATAGTACCATTCAAGATCTCTAACAAAATCAAAGGAGATTTAGTGTGATCAAGGGTGGGCCATACCCTTGATGCCGTGAACATGAGGGGGGGGGGGGTCTTGGTTGGGGTTTAATGATGGTTAAGTTAATTAGTTAGATTCTAAGGGTATTAGTTAAATGTTATGCATATTATGTGGTATATAGTGTGTTAGGGTGTTCGGGGATCATAACTAGCTCAGAAATAATAAAACAATGCTTCTAGTATAATTTTGGTGTTTCGGGTAGTGTCCGGTTGTTCGGTTAGATACCGGTTCGTTAAAGTGTCAAATTATTCCGTTTAGTGATCTTTATGTACCATTTTGTGACACTTTTAATTCCCGACACTTAGGAAAGCATTCAGGACTATTTAGTCATATTTTTGCATCTTACCAACTTGTTAAAATGCTGATTTTTGCTGAAAAATGCTGAATTCAGCACTTTGGATGAGTTTTAGGCACTTTCCGGCACTTTAACTATCACCTAGTAAAGCAGTTTTGTGGTCCTTACTTCCCTACACACCATACTAGTGTAGTACTTAGTCTTTGGCCCATACTGGGTCTCAAAACACTGTCTATCTATGTACTAGACCTCGTCAATATTTTTCTGAGTTATCCGCTAACTGTGCTAGCTGTGCTTTGTGCATCATGTATGTCAATATGGTTTGCATGTAGTAATGATGTGACAATTTGCAATATGTGATGCACATGTAAGTATGATGCAGTAATCAGAAAACAATCAGTTGTAATTCAGCACACTCATTAAGCACTAATCATGGTTAATTAATTTGTACGGATACCTGGATTTTTGACGGTTGTCACATAGCATTGGTACAAACTATTATTTAAAAGGATGATCATTGATAATTAAATGAAGTTCAAACGGCTATGTAGTTTAGGATGGGCATTTGGTACCGTATGGCTACTTTACAGGGTATATTCAGTATTTATACTGGTACCTATTTTCTCGTTTTCGGTACCAATACCTATTTTTCCTGTTTTTGGGTATCGATTTAGTACCAAACCAATGCCACAGCCGTCCCCGAAAACTCTTCAAAAAATTTAGGTCTCGGGCGACGAAAAGAAATGGGCCCAAAATTATGGTTAAGGGTAAATGAATTACAAAAATAAAAACTTAGTGACGAAACAAAGACTCGAACTTGAGACCTTACATTATTTTGAGATGGTTTTTGCCACTATACCACCAAGACTTTTTTGCATAATAAACGGATAAATATACTAAATATATAATTTAATAAATATATACAAACTTATAAAGACTTTTCGGGCCTTTGAAATTTTGGGCCTCGGGCGTCGGCACGGGTTTGCCGGGCCCAGAGCCGGCCCTTACCAATGCCATGCTCATCCCTAATGTAGTTGATTGGCTTGAATACGGATTTGTTATCTAAGTAAAGTGGTTATACAAAGCAGAAGATGAGCTGAATTTTGTTAGGAGGAATTAATTAGTTTGAGTTTTAAACCATCAAAGAAATATAACGTGGGTTGTAATTCAAATTTTTAGTGGGATTAAAATCAAATTGGGCCAACAATCAATTTGTAGGACAACTTGGGTGAATGTAGATCGATTATAAACATGTCCTTTAAATCTATGCAAGACAAAACAAACAAACTCTAAATATAATATCTAATAAATAAATAAAATCTACTCAAACTGACTAACTCAGATTATACACATGAGCATACATGTGTGTATGTCAAAAATCATTTACCAAAAAGACTCGGATTATACACATGAGCATACATGTGTATATGTCAAAAATCATTTACCAAAAGTTTATTTTGGGTTTCCACATGTTAAAGTTAATTATATGTCCTTATGACCTTAGGACTTCTTTTGTTACCAAAATCTAAAATAAGGGTAATTGGATTACATGAAGAAACAGTGGCTCACGTAATTTTGGGTTTCCACTGGTAAGAAGAAGGATCCCGATAAACAACCAGATGTATGCAAGGTGTGGATTACATGAAGAAACAGTGGCTCACGTAATTTGTGAATGTGATACGTCAAGGTCAATTTGGAGGGAGATCTGCAGATGGTTAAAATTACCTTCTGACGTTGAATTCCAAACATGCAGAGAAGCTTTGGATTACGCAAAGAATTTAATAGGATCAAATGAATGGAAGAAGGTTATCAACGTGGTGTTTCAAGCGAGCATATGGAACATTTGGAAGTCACGGAATGAAAAAGAGTTCGAAGGTTATCACCGATCTGGGAGCAATATTTTGGAGACAATAATGTCGGATAGCTTTGTTTGGTTAAAGACTAGATCGAAAATTCAAAACATCGAGTGGGTAAGATGGGTGGACTTTAACATACGCGATATAGTAAAATAGACGGATGTAATTGGGGGTGTTAGTTGTCATTTTTCTTTTGTACTGTACTTTTTGGGTTTTTACAGCATATGCTGGCCCTGTTCTATCAATTATAGAATTTTACCGTTCAAAAAAAAAAAAAAGTAATTGGATAAGATGATCTCCACTCTCCAATACATTCAGGGGGTGAATATACACAACCACATAGTACAGGGGCTACATATCACCGTTCCTACAGTATAGGGGTCAATTACATATAAATATAGAGATCTTTCCTTGAAAGTTTTACCCATTTTCTAAACAGGACTCCAACCAGCGAAGACCAAAGTTTAGAGAGAGAAATTTATAGAGAGAGAAAGTATAGAGAGAGAAATCGAGATCACCGAGCGACGGCATTAATGGCGGAACCTCACATGCTGCGAAAACACAGTGACGACTGCGTGAAGCTCTTCGTCGGTCAAGTTCCTAAACACATGACGGAGCCACAGCTCATAGCAATGTTCAAAGAATTCGCACTTGTCGACGAAGTCAACATCATCAAAGACAAAGCAACGCGAGCTTCTCGAGGTTAAATCGGTTACACTTTTTCCTCACTAAATTGTTCCTCATTACGCGTTTTCCGCCACTATCACTTCCGGATCACAATGCGTGATTCACGTTGTTGTTGTTTTCAATTTGTATTTGTGGCTATCGAGATTCGTGTTGACTCTTTGAGATCTTGTTTGTTTGAAACCCTAATTGTAATTTCTTCTTGTTATCAGGTTGTTGTTTTGTTATATGTCCGAATAGAGAGGAAGCTGACAAGGCTGTGGATGCGTTTCATAATAAGAAGACTTTGACCGGGGTAATTGTTGTTCAGATCTTTGGTTTTCGTATTTCTTGTTGAGTTTCTTTTTGTTAGAATTTGGTTTAGAGGTTTTGTATAGTGCATTGGTGGATATAAAGTTGGATTAGGAAGAAATGTGGTGTAACATCTCCATCACATCAAACTTACATCAAACTTACTAAGTTTTCTATGTTTGGGGTTTACATTGAAATTGTAACATTTTCTATTTTTAGGATTTTTAGAATGTTCTGTTAAATTGCAAAGTTTTGTGTTTTTAAACATGTATAAGTATATAACCTTATATGGTACCTGTTTGCTCACTGTTTTGGTATAAATTTTTTTAACTAATAGAGTAATAGTCAACATTTTAGTTAAAATACATGCTGAATCAAGTCAAAATTGCTTAAGAGGTACAGTACAAATTGTATAAGAATTGTTTATGCTTGTTAGTATAAAAGAAACAGTATCATAAAGTTAAGTAAAGTTCTTGTAGGAAAAATAGGCATAATGTAGCAACTTGCTTTACTGGACATCATCCTTGATTTGAGACACTCATTATCTCTCTTGCAAGGCACAACTTCAATTATTTTAAAAGATTTATTATGATTACTGTTAGTAGTACAATATGATATTTATTAAAGTAATGGCATTTTATCAAACATAAAGTAGTATAATAAGTGCAAATAAATAAAGGGCTTGGGCACTACTTATTGACCACCATAACCCTCCTTAATGCTGCTGGCAAAAGAGTCGATTATGATTTTGGAATTTGAAAATGCCAATAACTACCCTACTGTTTAGTGTTTATCCTTGTTCTAGGGTATTATTTCTTTACTTCTCATGGGGTTTTGATGTTTGTTACACTAGTGAGTTAAAGCCAATATGAACTCACCCTGTAGACATGATTTTCCACTTTTTGAATTAATGTTACATGCTCTTTGTTATATCACCAGGCATCTAGTCCATTGCAAGTGAAGTATGCTGATGGCGAGTTGGAACGATTGGGTATGTCACACTATGTCATTTATTTAATTGAGAATTGGTGTTTGATAATGAACATGAGCATTATCTGATTAGCGTTTTTTTTCCCGTGACATTTTGCCCAAGAACACAAGCTTTTTATTGGTATGCTTCCCAAGAATGTTTCTGAGAGTGAAGTGTCAGCATTATTTTCACAATATGGAACCCTAAAAGACCTACAAATTCTCAGAGGTTCTCAACAAACAAGTAAAGGTGCATATGATATTTTCTGGTCATCGATTCAGCAAACTGCAAAATATTAAGTTTGTTATCTACTTTTGGGGCGTAATTGCATGTTTTATAATCATGACTATGGCAGGCTGTGCTTTTGTGAAGTACGAGACAAAAGAACAAGCTGTTGCTGCTATAGAGGGCCTTAATGGAAAACACAAGATGGAGGTTTATACACACACACACACGCTAGTTTTGATTTTTATTAATAATTTTGCATTTGTTTTTCCTTAATGGAATCTTGTTGTTTTTTTTGTATTAGGGTTCAACTGTCCCTTTGGTTGTTAAATGGGCAGACACCGAAAAGGAAAGACAAGCTAGAAAAGCTCAGAAGGCTCAATCACTGGCTTCTACTTTGGCAAACGTTGACCCGAGTCAACATCCGTCTTTATTTGGAGCACTTCCAATGGGATACATGTCACCATATAATGGTTATGGGTATCAGGTTTGTTTTATCATTGTCATTTCCATTTGGCATTGAAGTTACTATATGAATAAGAGTTGATTTTGTAAGTAGGCTACTGGAACTTATGGGCTCATGCAGTATCGCCTTCCCCCGGTGCAGAATCAGCCCGCTTTTACCAACCTGAGCCCAACTCAAGCAAATGCGTTACGAGCAGGCTCTCCAAGAAACTACGCGGTTCCACCAGCCGGTTATATGGGCTCTGCTTATCCAACCGTTCCCAGGCTTCAATATCCTTTGGCGTTTTCTGGCGGAATCAGGCCTTTTAGTGGCCCGTCTAGCCCAGTACCACCAGAAGCTGCAAATAACCATCCCGCAACCTCTTCAACTGTCAGTGGAAGTGCCCCAGACCATGTCGAAGGTTGTTAATTTTTTTTTGTAGATCACTTCTTTCCCTGGACTGGTTGACTGTCAGTGTGTTCATGGTGTTTCTTTAACGGGTCAAAGGGCTTAAATTAAACAAAGAGTAAATTGCATTTTTACGTCCTTTAAGTTTGAGCCAAATTGCAGGAATTGTTCTTTAACTAACGAAATTAGACTGCTCGTCTACCTGCTATCCTTATGTAATTTGCCCTTGTGATTGGAATGAATGTATTGTTCGATAAAAAAATGCATTTAACTTTTAAACAAAATTAGCAGGTTCTTTGTATCTCTATTAGCTTATTTACCCATTTTGACATGAACCCATTAGCAACTCACTCAAAATACCTAAGTCCTAACCGTACCAACAATTTGAGTAGAAGTGTTTTCGGGTTAAACCGAGTCGCTTTGACGTGTTCCAAAAGTAACCCAATTTGACATGAACTCGTTTGACCCATTACCAACCCACTTAGTTTCTAACTTCAGTTATCGTCGTATGTTTAAGCAGTCTGTTTCAGTGCAGGTCCGCCTGGCGCTAATCTGTTTATTTATCACATCCCTCAAGATTTCGGGGATGAAGATCTTGCAAAGGCATTTCAAGGGTTTGGAAGGGTTTTAAGCTCCAAGGTTTTCGTCGATAAGGCAACTGGTGTTAGCAAGTGCTTCGGTATGAACTTCATTATGTATTTCATTCCAATTCCAACAATTGTAACAATTCTGCCTCTAATTAGTAGGATGTTAGCAGGGTTTGTTAGTTACGACTCCCCAGCTGCTGCACAATCTGCAATAAATACAATGAATGGGTACCAGTTAGGTGGTAAGAAGTTGAAGGTTCAACTTAAAAGAGACAACAAACAAAATAAAGCTTACTGATTTGATGACGATGGTAAGCTAGCTATGGAAGGCTGCAGAACTCTCTATTTGTAATTTGCATATACGAGTTTCTGCGGTTGAACTGAACTGCTATGGAGTGGATCTGGGACCCACTTGTAGCCAAAGCCCTGACACTTGTAATACTTCGTTTATTGTGTGCCTTTGTAATTGTGTAACATATTAATTCATTTAGTCATTGACTTCCAATATATTCATTCTTTTCTCTTAAACATCTTGTGTAGTTTAGCTTTTCAAAAGTTTATGTAAAAATTTAATTCTGATTCCTCTACCTGCTGATTGATTACCTTTGTGTATCTTGTTTTCTTGTTCTCTAAAGTTATCTGACTTGCTCTTTCATTTCTATTGGTGTCAAAAAATATCTTCCCACATCCGGATCGTTTTCAGGTATCCGACTAAAACTATTTTATGTTCACAACATGCAGTATCATGTTGCATATTTAATTATGTTTATCAGATGTATTTAATTTATAATCTGTGCTGACTGTTTGTATTCACTCATATTATTTAATAGCAAGCTGTAGGGTAGATGCTGAGGTTTTTTTTCATACTGTTCCTCTTTTGTACACAGGCCAGAAACATTGGATGCATTCTCCCCCACATGTGCTTTCTGTTATTTTTCTGCAAATTGTTATTTTCTTGGGAATTGTTCTTTATCTAGCT